>JAOVYW010006730.1:0-11315 GCA_025775045.1 Hiodon tergisus
GTGTGTGTGTGTGTGTGTGTGTGTGTGTGTGTGTGTGTGTGTGTGTGTGTGTGTGTGTGTGTGTGTGTGTATATATTAGTCTGCATAGGAGTAGTAGGAAACCACTTGAAAGCTACTTGTTTGCACGCACACACACACTTAATATAGTATACACATACTATTCTGATGACTGGTGACTTTGCTGTGTAATCTCTCCCACTCATTGGCCCTGCCAACATTTCTTGTTCTCTGGGTGGCAGGCAGCCGAGTGGAAGTAAGTAAGAGGAGAATGTGGTGTCCCCAGTTAGCACGATGACCATGCAGACTGTCACAGAAAAACTCATATGTAGCTCACAGAACATATTACATTCTAGCAAGAACTGCACAACCTAGTATCAGGCCGAGGAGCACGTTGAGTACAGTGAAATATGTCATCGAGCGGGGGGGGGACTACAACAATGACAGATGGATAGCCAGATGTGGCATTTTATTGTAGACAAGGTTACATGAGCTAGATAGCTTTGAAAAACATTGGCAATTCCTTAAAGTATTGCAAAATTATATAAACACTACTAAACAGTAACTAAACGTACTATGGAACTAAAAACAAATGGACAGTGACTTAACAAACAAAGAAATTAAAGCTAATTAATGATAATCATTATCTGAAATGGATATTTTTAAATTAATTGTGCTTTTTAGAAGAACTCCTTGGTCGAGACACATTGAGTCCTGCTAGATTATTTAAAAACATCCAGACACCTTCTCTGTATAATACTGTATATCCATAGATAACTCACATATCTTTAGTTTGAACAGTGGTAATAGATGAATTCATGGTGCTGGAGCACCTGAGAAGCAGAGTGACAACATGATTTTGCTGACTGAGATACATACCAGTCCTCCAATTAGTTCACAAGCTGTTGGATACTCACCTCTTAATCTGACAGAAAAGATGTTGTTGGTTTTTTTTCGCAGTGGAGGAATGTATGCATTTATTAACTGTTATTTTATATGATGCCAGCTGATGAAATACAGTATTAGCAGGCAGCTTTTAATAATTTGACTAAATACTTCCACAAACGCTCTGCATGCAATCCAAATGTCTGTCGACATATCACTCACTTTTTTGTGCATTACTTGCATAATCAATGTTTCCCATGAAACCTATCGAAAGTTGTACTCTATGTGTCATGATCAATTGGTACAGTTATGCACTTTATCTTGTATGTTGAACATTCAACTTAAATAAAACAAAATCCTAAATCATTAATCGATAAATTAGAATTTGGGGTCTAGCTTTTTGTTAGCCACTTTATGCCATCAGCCATAGGACTGTATTCTTCCAAGCTATATGACTTTTCCAATCCATATCATTTAAAAAATGAGACAATTGGCATTGCTGAATGAGAAGATTCAGGCCATCCATTAGATATTTGCTGTGCATTTTTTGCACAGCAATCCATATCTGAACAATTCCAATTTTTTTCCAGAGGCAGAACACAAATATCTTTCTAAGACAGTGCTTTTTGTGAATTTTTTGGTCAGCTGCGGTCTGTTTACTTAATAGGAATGTACCATGCTCTTATATATTTCTGTTGGGTTTGGTGACTGCACACTTAAAAGGACGTTCATACAAGTTTATGTGTATGTGTGCGTGTGCATGTTTGTGTGTGTGTGTGTGTTTGTGTGTGTGTGTGTGTGTTTGTGTGTGTGTGTGTGTGTGTGTTTGTGTGTGTGTGTATGTGTGTGTGTATGTATGTGTGTGTTTGTGTGTGTGTGAGTGTGTGTGTGTGTGTGTTTGTGTGTGTGTGTGTGTGTGTGTTTGTGTGTGTTTGTGTAGGGGACATGGGGGCAGGAGGAGTGAAGGAGCATATAAGGTTTGTCGTGACCCCAGGGACAAAAGAAGAAAAAGCTTGAGACTAATTACATCTTAGTAACCTTCTTATGTACAGAACCACATCTGCTGAAAGACTGAAACCCTTTACTGGTTATGCTGCAATAGACAAGGCCTTCGGTGACTTAGAGTACTTTAGGGGGAAAGAAGGATGAATATAAAAAGATTATATCTAAGATATAAATGGAAATGACAGCTAAAATGACAGCTAAAATGAATATAAGCTTTTACACAACACTCAAAATGCACACGTTCACGATCCTCTAATGGATTTTTTAGGAGGGATTTTGCAAGTGGGCAGCCTAATAGTCGGAAGAGTTTCTTCCATCTGTTTTTTGTCGTGTTTTCTAATTATCCCCCGATTTTTATAGTGGCTCCCGTTAGTAACTTTAGCGGCTGTAATTAATCAAAAACATTTAGCTATGCAGGAACTGGAAGGTGGGTTTTCTGCACACACCCCGGCGGTGTCCCTGAAAAGGACTATGCTGCTCGTTCCCAAACCTTCTCTGATGAACTGGGGAAGCTGTAGAAAACCAAGGAGCAGTGATTAAATCAGTCTTTGGAGCCAAATCCCCACTCTCCTCTCCCTCCCTCTCCCTCCTCTTTGAAGCCCACTCAGTATCGCTTACCGGTACATTATTTATGATCCGCACTACAACCCCAAAATACATTTCAATCAGCCACGCTCCTCACCTGTCTCTACTGGCCCAACATGCTGGCTGTGAACGCATACAGGGCCGGGGCAATGATTACTCGCCTACCAGTCAAATGACTGCACAAGTAATGGAGAGAGAGAGTGGGAGGTATTAGTTCCAGGGCTGTGAAAGCGTTTAAAGGCAGGGTTTTTTTTTAACCTCTACCGCGGCGCATGAAGGAAAAAGGGAAAAATTAACATTCTCGGACACTGTGCATTTCTCGCCACACCTGTGGGTCTCCTCATGGCTTTACCTGCAGGTGTGAACTGTTTGGTTTTTCTTAACATGACCTGAAGCGAGCTGCATCTGAATGAACCATCATGGGTAAATTAAAGGTTCTGGAACATCCCTGGCACAACAAAATGGCCAAAAATGGCTGTCAAAATTCAGAAGTTAAACGGTGCTCTCCCCCTAAGATGTTTCACATCAGAGGCACAAGCTGAGTCAAAACAGTGAAGTAAACATAAAAGAGCTTTCAGGTGCCAAATAAACAACCAAGTCGTACATCTGTGCCCTCCTTCAACTCAAGGTATTCTGGCTGTGTGCGTGAATCAGATGCTCAGACCTGAAGCACTTTGATGTTCAACTCAGGTGCTAGTATCAAGTAAAATGTGATGTCAACGCCTTGTCAACTATTAAATAGATTTTTCAGATATTAAATGGGCAGTTGAACAATTGATCTGGTAATGGATAGGGTATGAACATCATATGGTAATTTATTGTGGCACCTTAGTTGCACATCAAAGTGTAACAAGGTTTCTGTATTTGTTAAGTAATCTGCGGTGGTTTCTTTGTAAGACAACCAAGTAAGCACACTAGACCTGGCACCAGCTGCAGAACTGGGGTTTATTATTCAGTTATTTTCCATATCCGCTTATCCTTTTCAGGGTTGCAGGGCGCTGGAGGCTAACCCAGCAGACA
Source organism: Hiodon tergisus (assembly GCA_025775045.1). Taxonomy (NCBI): domain Eukaryota; kingdom Metazoa; phylum Chordata; class Actinopteri; order Hiodontiformes; family Hiodontidae; genus Hiodon; species Hiodon tergisus. The sequence goes on from JAOVYW010006730.1 coordinate 3,493, forward strand.
CAGTGCGTGAGGAAGGTTACACAGTTCATCAATAGGCAGTGGAGACTGTGGAGAAACCACAGCATACGGACAGTTTAACATACTGTATATACAAAGCCTAAGATCTCCACATGTTCATGGCTGAGCTGTGAAAATACAATCCTCTTCAAAGGACTCAACTATATGTTAGTTTCCACAGTGTGTCATCTTTGGTGTTCTTTTAAACAATGCTTTAGTAACAAAGGCCCTGGAAGTTTTTGACTTGTCACATGGGACTGTTTTAAAAATGAAGAAAGCCAGGGGAAAGGATGGGAAGATTTTTAACCCTAACTCTAACCAACAGGGGTGCATACTCATGAAGGCATGGGGCAGTAGTCAACATCCTGATGCAAAACTGGAGAGCAACCCAAGAAAAACTGCAAAGTTCAACATGGGTCCTAGATCATGAGAAGTTGTCTGGGGTGATGGGACAGTGTGGCAAATTTGCCATTAAAATAAATGATAAAACCCTGCAAAGCCTATTTGCAGGTCTATTGGCACAAGGTGGATGCTCAATAGACTGTAAGGCATTGTTTCAGTGTGGAAGAAAAGATTAAGACTCCTTCCATGTCATACCTATGCTTTTCTGGCTGCATGTGGAACCCAGACAGCTTAAAAATGGAAACTGTTTATGCATATTTGTCTACTGCCTGTTGCTAGTTGACATTTAACATCAATTACACGTTATAATATAGAGCAAGAAGCTGTCCATCTATCATGACAGAAATTTGGAACATTACCGTGACAAATAGATGTGTACCTAGCTACGTGAGGATCATAGGTCTACCGTAGTGATTTATGTGTGCTGCTTCTGTGTCTAGCTGGCAGTTGATTCCTGGTTCTGTTCCATCAGCTGAAATTCTGATTCAGAAACAGTTGTCAAGGCAATGATCGTGGCAAAGCCTAGAACAACCAATGCTTTGATTTCCAATGACACCCAAACATGGTATAAAATGGTACTTTTAGTGCATGACCTCTTTCGGATCATTGGATAAAAAATAAAAAAAACTGGGTAGTTGATATAGTAAATGTTTTTGGCTGTATATGACCAATGAGACGCAACATATGACAAAAAGCTGTGTAATCAAATGACCAGGATTTTTGTATTGGCTGCAAGTGTTTGTGAATGGCGGTGCCCTTGAAACGAGAGGTAAATACATCAATTCAACCTTCAGAGGTGGCTATTTTTTTTTTTTTTATGTAAGGGCTGCCAATCACCTGCAATACTTTATGGCTCATATTTATCACCTCTGTCATTTTCAATAGCACATGCAGTTTGTATTCTTCTTCATTTTAACCTAGGTTACAATTTTAGCGAGCTATAGATAACTCTTTGTCACAAGTTTAATTCGCTCAAATGGTAGCAAGCTTAGGATTAGATGGGAAAAGCCTCCCTTTGGAAGCGTGTGAAATAGAATCCTCTCTCACAGCTGGGTCTTGCAAAGAATGCAGCTTGCGTTTGTTTATTTTTCGAAACAAATCTTTCAGAATTTATCATTTGAATCTTGTTATGGTTTTTCCACATTATGAGAACATGAATTTCAGCTGACGTTTTTAATATTAGAATTGAGATTCAGTTTGTCATTTGAATGTGTTGGGATTGTAATTGCATCCTCGCATTGATGTTATTAATAGATTTTGCTGAATTTAGAGAAATTGTTATTTTCACCATTTCATGTATTTGTAACTGAAATATCTAAGCTCCAGTGGGTAACACCAACAAATTGTATAGCCAAACATGTGCTAAACCCTGAATATGTTCAACAGGAAAATATGCGTCGTGAAAATGAAGCATTATTATGCACATAAGTTCTTTGCCAACCTCTACTTTTAAAAATATAAAACTTCAATCTGATGGAAAGCTTTTTTAAAGAGTAAAATGGCCTCTGCAAGCGTTTGCTTCAAATAATTATAATCATTTTACTCCATAACCCCTTTTTTTTGGTGTGAATAGCGGGGCACCATACTGTGTGTTTGTTGCCTTTGGCGAGGTGGCGGGGATTGACGGGTCGTCAGCTCGTCAGCTTCGACAGGGCGAGAAAAGGTCCTCTAGCAGTCATTAATGTGTCACTAAATAGTGTCACTAAATAGATGGCTTGACACATTATTGCTATAATAAAACAAACCTTAGTTTTTAAAATATCGATTTGTCTTTTTTTCCCCCCGCCTGCCACAAAGCAAGCAAATGGGGTCATTGGTCATTGCGGTCAATGTTGCGTTCAGTTTGCATCACCTGAGAGTTCACGCTAAAATGACAAGCAGCTATAGGAAAATACGAGTTGGGTCTGGCCATGGACATCTGCCTTCTACTAATGTTCTCAGGGAATTAGAGAGAAGCTAAATATACTTACGGGATCTTAAATTTAGAAGCAGGCGTCGGCACTGAAGCATATTAGCGATATGATAGAAACCAGGATTAATTCTGAATCTTAAAGACCTTCCACAGTACTGGTTCCACTGACTTTTGGGGAAATTTTGAGGTTGCCGCAATCTTAGAGGGTCCCCTTTATCTATTGCTCCGTCTTGTTTACAAGGGCAATCTAACTAGAGATGTCACAGCTGCTGACTGTGAGCGTCAGAAAGTGACAGGCGTTGAACGTTGCAGGACAGTCAGATCAGCTCAGCTCTGGATTGTGCATTTAAAACTTAAACCCCTGTAAATAAGCAATGCTCCAGTTCCTTACTCTGTGGAAGATTCTGGTGAAGCAGGAGCCTCCTTCTGGTGTCTGTCAGCGTGGCTACCGTCCGCTTGTGTGTCCTACCTCTCCTGTTATTTTATGCACAGTCTGAATTATTCATTTGGAGAAATGGGATCCTCGCACAACTATGAAGCGTGGGCTTTATTTGTGCCTCTGATTTAATTTACGTAAAGTAAACATAGTGCCAGTCTGCCCTGACGATTCTCATCTTTTCTCTCATTCGTTTCCTCGTTCACTCCCGCTCAAAATAGAGGCGTGTGAAGCCATTTACATCTCAGGAATACGTGAGGGCTGTAAAAGCTTCTCTGCTGTATACATGAGGCGTAAATGTGCGTAAATACATACATACATATATATTCAGCTAGATGAAAGTCATAATGCAACTCAACAATCCTTGTCAAAGGAGGTTAGTTTGCCACTGAAATGCCACTTTTTTTCTGGCTTGTAACATATACTGTATCACTAGGCTTTACACAGAACACACATATCTTCAGTTCTCCGGGTCATATCTAGGAGATTTAATTATATATGAAAGAGAACTATTTTGCCCTCAGTGCTGACGTGCTCAGAGAGGAAGAGTGGCGGGAGCGCTCCAAAGTCAGGTCTGATCCGACTCTGGGTCGGGCGCTGTGTTTATCTCCCCAACGCGTTTCTGTCGGCCCCCGAAGCGGCGGAAAGGGCAGACGCAGCTGTGAGGAAGGATTTTACCTGCTGCACCACATTCCTCGGGCTTAAAAGCAGCGTGCCTGGTTTTCGCTTTGACGTCTCCGGCCACCATGATGACCTTTTCCAGTCCCGCAGTAAAGGAGTTTACGCGGATGTATCCTTTTGAACCAACACCCTGTTTGCAGTTTTGCTTATTTCACTACTGGCAATGAGAACCACCGCTGTGATTACAGCAATTAGTCCTGCTCTTTGCACAGACAATTTCTAGCCCTGATTAATTAAAAAAATCTACACTGATGTTTTGTTTACATTAGAAAAAAAATTCAGTATATATATTTACGCTTACATGTAACATGTGTTCCATATACTGCAAAATCATTTTTGCCATTATATATAAAAAATTAATTCTCAAATAAATCAAATAAAATAAAACGGCACATAAATTAGTTTGCCAAATTATTATTCAGAGCAAAAATTACATTACATTCATACAGCTCGATATTTACTGAAGCAATTAAGGATAAGTATCTTGCTCAAGGTTACAACAGTTCCCATCCTGGGATTTCAACCTGCAACTTTCTTGTCCTACTGAAGAGAATCTTTAATAGAAACTAATGGCAAGAACATTCCGAGTGCCGAAGCTGTTTACATTCCAAGGCTGAAGGGCCTTTCAGAAGGCGGCCCTGCAATGTGGTCTGGAACGAGCACCTTGTTGACGTGTTCTGAATCAGGAGGTCCCAGCAGGCTCTGGAGAGACCAGCCGGTCTGGGGTGCCAGGGCGTCAACAGGCCAATTCTTTGGGTTGTATGTGAGCCAGCCTGAGATTGGCACACACAGAAACACACACAGGCCTTGTGTTAACATGGGAAGCCTGCTGTAATGGGTGAGGGCCTACAAACAGTGTTTTGGGTTTTTTTCCGCCATCTGAACACAATTACAGTCGGCTGGGTGAATATAGCTTCACCGGTAGCAGTTGGAACAATAACATTTTCCTGGTGTACTCCTGTCACTTCTGTTCAGAGGTCTGCATCAAACTGTTTAAAGGACACACTAATAGTCTGATCTGGTGAGGATGTGCAGACATGTTTTTTCTGTAGTCTGCATTTTGGTACAGCGTAAACCTCTGGGCAGGGGTCATATTACATACAAAGCAAATGTGCTTTCTCTCCGGATAACTCATATTCATGTGTCTGCAACATGCACGTGCTATGTGTCTACTGCTAATTGGCTGCAATAAGATGAAGTTGTAAGCATGCAGTTGGTCCGGAATGGAACAGAGATGGTTATTCACTCTGTAAAGAGCGTGTTTTAAAAAAAAAATTTAAACTGAATGTTGACCAAAGTGCCCTCCCTGCAGTGCTTCTATCTGTGAGAGGACCTCTCTGCAGGCTTTTCATGATGTCCACAGAAGGGTCAGCTTTGGCAGGCTAGAGGAGCGAATTGGCCGGATGAGATTTCAGTGGGCTTAGCCACCATGCTGGCACCACTTGTCAACGCTTCTACTGGGCAGGGCCACCGCCAGCCCCTCATCTTCTCAAAGCCCGGAGAAATGCTATTGATGGAGGCAGCTGCTTCCCCTTGCGAGGACAGATACCCAGGACTCTTATCATTAGTGAAAAACCTTTGTGCTGGGCAGTTCATTGTTAGTGGCCTGCAAGCTGCAGGTCCCCCTGCCCCTCTCTTGGTGTGTGTCGTGTTCTTCAGGCTTTGTAAACAAAAAGAAAACACTTTTATTTTGAGGTGGAAAATTTGTATTCTATATATATATACATATAACATATATTATAGATGCGATGCAGTTTCAATGTTATGTCTGTGTCACTGCTAGTCCAACGAATCTGATTATTCTGTTATAAAAAATTATTATTAAACTGTTGAATTAATTTAAATTTAAAAACTAGTGTGTAAGAGTAAATTAAGATTTTTAATAATTTAGGCAAGAACTACAAAAAGCTTTATATTCAAAAATAAAAATAATAATGTAGAATAAAATATTTTAAATTTTTTTATTAGTTATTTTTTTACTTTAAGACAAACTCATAGTTTGTACAATTTCTCAATCTCCCAAGCTAGTTTCCAACCACAGAATATATTGTATATATATTTAAAGATTTATTTATATTTGAAATTCAGCCTATAGGACATACAGGGAGAGCCTTTGAAACCAGCCCTATTGTTTTTCTTTGCACATATTCCTCTCAGGATGGGGAAAGCAAGGTGTGTTTCAGCACAAGTCTCTCCACTGTGTCCTACGAGAATCTTTCATTTCCTCCTTCCCATCCTTTTGCATTCGTCCCTCTGATGGAGACTTTCTGACAGTTCTTCACTTCACTGCCAGGCTAATCTGGATCTCGCAAGTCCGCAAAATATGTCAGGCCAGAGCGCCGAGCTTCCTGCCCCCCCCCATGGGATCATTAATCCTTGGGCTTCTGCCGCCTCTGCACAACCACACCTGGAGCCCTCTCCCATTATCTCTCACACTGTTGTTTTGTGTCATTCTGATCTACTGAAAACTCTAGTATTGCAATATGGAGCAATGGGGGGGACAAACTATGTGCTTAACTAAGCAACAGTGTATCTAACGATTTATTTACAACAGTGCGCCTTTTGCGAGAACTGTGCTCACCCTCACAAGAATGGAAATGAACTGACTCCTTGAACACACGGACAAAAAAGCACACATTTTCCGAGCAGGGACATATTGGAAAACACTTAGGATGGAATGAATGCTTTTGGAGACCTGATTGCTTTTTAGATTTTTTATTTTTTGGAGGGAGAGGGGGTGCGTCCTGTAAGCCGTTTATAACAGGTTGTGTTGTTCCACCAAAAGTATTTTTGTCTAATTATTGACTTAACATTTGAATGCATTGTTGACAATCAACATCCATTTACTTTTCTGCCATTGATTTAGAGAAAAAAAAACGGAATGAAATGCAAGTCTCGCTGTGCCTTTGAAAGCTGGGACTGTCGGCCAAACATCAACAGCCTTATTGATTAAGTGCTCAGTCGCCTTATCAATAACAGCAGAAACTAGTTGAGAATTTATGAAATACTTAGGAGAAAATGTCACCATGACCCCTCACTATTACTTACTATATCACTTAGAACCGGATTAGAACTCTTTGAACTCTCACGGAAGTCTAGACAGGGTGTTACGTAACATCTGTCCTTTTCCTCGGAAAGACGCGCTTGCTTTACCACGATAGCATTTCAGTTTGTACACTCAGCACACGGCTCCGATTGCCAGGATTGTACAGTCATCCAGTTACTGTGTAAGTAATGGAACGCACTTTCACTGCACACCGATACTCTGCAGCATTCATGCATCCACATTTGCACTGCTGCAGTGTCTGGAAGGACATTTGTTTGGAGTATTCAGCAAGGAAACATAAAACTATGCTTGTTTTATTATTTAGTCATTGAAATGTGCAATTTGCATGAGTCTGTACTCTGTGCTTATAACTAGGATTAGAGTATCTACCAAGGCTGTTGTGGAGAAAAATCTTTCAATTGTTGCTATGTTTATTTTAGTACACGTTGCTTTTGTGCTAACTACCGATTTTGAGAGCAGAAATGTTTGAAAAGCAAAGAATTTGCTTCAGCCAGCACTAGAAAAATAAAATTCCCCTGCCCAGCCATGGGCTTGTGACAACATTCACTGACAGAATCAGAGTAATCTGAATCAGAATCTGCACAATTAGGGGGAAAAAATGCTCATCAGCTACCATTAAGTGGAAGAATCAAATCAAAGCTCCTTCTCTGGTCTCTGTAGTACATGAGCATTCAAACGTTGCTTCACTCTAACACAACATGCCTTGGAGGTAGAAATAAAATATAGGTCACTGCACTAAAGAATTTGAATTTATTATTCAGAAGGACTGATTACTTATACTTCAACACAAAGAACATGCCAGGCTAGATGCTGTGGGTGAGGCAAGACAAAGGGAGAGTATTTCCATTTTCTGTTTTCTCTCTTTTATGCCTGAATGTGACTCTCGCACGAGAGGCAGATCTTAACGGCGAGCAGAGAGAAACGGTTTTGCAGGATTGTGATCAAACGTTATCAGTGCATGAAGGAAGCGGGAACCTTGAGCGATCAGGTAAGAGGGGAGAGGCTGAGGGGGCCCAGGGGACCCAGAGAGGGGTAGAGCCCAGCGCTCCGGCCACAGCCTGTTGATAAGTAGCGACATGCGTGTGTGAGCGGGGGAAAACGGGGGTACCGAGATGAATGTGATTGGATTGCCGGCCGACCGCGGCCTTTTCCATCTGTCTCGGAGTCTGCCGTCCCATCTCACAGGCAGCGGGAGGTAATTGGGTTCATTGTTCTCGCCACAGGATCCCCTGGATTGAAAGCTTCATTATCTGGATAACTATGAATGTAAATGAGGCACACATATGCAGTGGGGTAATGGGGAAAAAAATACATCATTGCTTGCCTCC
>JAOVYW010006735.1:0-11313 GCA_025775045.1 Hiodon tergisus
TTGCACTAAAGTCTGTAATGTAACAAAATAGGTAAAAAGCCAAGGGGGGTGAATACTTTTGCAAGGCACTGTATAATGACAAAAACCATTAGAGTGCACAGTTACTTGTTCAGGTGATGTTTAGTGTGTCTAAGTGCAAAAATTTTGTGCACGCACAAAGTATCAATCATTCTCCCCAGCCTTGCCTATTTCATTCAAGGAAATTGGTGTTAGCACTGTCTGATAGCACGTTCGACCAACCATATTGTTTCATTAATGAGCCAAAATGTGATGCAATCCTAACTCTAAATCTACCATCATGAAAAATGGTTCTTTGCTTGTGGGGCACATTCTGTGTTTGTAATATCCAATCCATACGGATTGCTTTGTTATTTCCTTTTTATCACTTTCAGCTCTCATAAAACGCTAGGAAACCTGCTTACAGAGTGATATTTTTGGGCACAACATTTCTGGTGCCATTGTACTCAAGGGTGAGGGCTTTAAAACAGCAGAAGAGTTATTTATCTGGTTAAACGTAGCCTGGTGAGACATGCAGTGTCACCATTGCATTGACATGTCCACCTGGCAATGGCTATTTATATCCTTATTTGCATCGATCAATTAAATTTTACATTCAGTTTCATTTGCAACCTCTCAGCGGTTTTCATGTAATGTTTATATTTTTGTGCATGTATTTACTATTAGATTCAATGTGACACCTCTCAAATCAAAAATCAAAATCAAGGGTTTACTCTTACATTTTACATTACATTTTAGTCATATCCAGAGCGACATACAAAAGTGCTGTAGTTTTAGGGTTCAATAAAAAACTGAGCTACACTATATGGACAAAGGTATTGGGACACCTACACATTACATCAGAGGAGCTTTTATGACACCCCATTCTAAATCCATAGGCATTAATATTGAGTTGGTCCCCCCTTTACCGCTATAACAGCTTCCACTCTTCTGAGAAGGCTTTCTACAAGATTTTGGGGTGTGTCTGTTGGAACTTTTGCCCAGTCTTCCAGAAGAGCATTTGTGAGGTCAGAAACTGATGTTTGACGAGAGGGCCTGGCTCGCAATCTCCGTTCTAGTTCATCCCAAAGGTGTTCAGTAGGGCTGAGGTCAGGGCTCTGTGCGGGCCAGTCAAGTTTTTCCACTCCAAACTCACCCAACCATGCCTTTATGGACCTTGCTTTGTGCACTGGGGCACAGTCATATTGGAACAGGAAAGGGCCTTTCCCAAACTGTTTCCACAAAGTTGGAAGCATAGAAATTTCCAAAATGTCTCGGTAAGCTGAGGCATTAACATTTACCTTCAGTGGAACTAAAAACAACTCCATAACATTATCCCTCCTCCACCAAACTTTACAGTTGGCACAATGCAGTCAGGCAGGCAGTCGCCAAACCCAGACTCGTCGATCAGACTTCCAGATAGAGAAGCGTGATTCGTCACTCCACAGAACACGTTTCCACTGCCCTGGAGTCCAGTGGCGGTGTGCTTTACACCACTCCATCCGACGCTTGGCATTGTGCTTGGTGATGTAATGCTTGCATACAGCTGCTCGACCATGGAAACCCATGCCATGAAGCTCCCGGCGCACAGTTCTTGTGCTGATGTTAATGCCAAAGGAACTCTGCAGTTATTGAGTCAGCAAAGCGTTGGCGACTTTTACGCACTATGGACCTCAGCACTCGGTGACCCCGCTCTGTAACTTTATGTGGTCTGCCACTTCGTGGATGAGTTGCAGGGGTTCCTAAACGCTTCCACTTTCCAATAATACCACTTACAGTTGATCGTGGAATATCTAGGAGAGAAGAAATTTCACGAACTGAACTGCAACGGTGGCAACGGAGGCATCCTATAAAAGTACCACGCACAAATTCAGTGACCTCTTTAGAACGACCAAGTCTTTCACAAATGCAGACTGTATGGCTAGGTGCTTGATTTTATACACATGTGGCAATGGGACTGAATGAACACCTGAATTCAATGATTAAGGCCCAATACTTTTGTCCATATAGTGTATCTTTCTCCATTGACAATGACTGAGAGCAGTTATAAGACAAATGCTGCATAGAGATAACATGTCAATAAGCATGCTTAACCAACACAAAATCTACCCATTATACTCTATGCCTAAGCATCAAATAAGTAAACAACAAAAAAATTCATATAATTCAATAATTCAATAATACATGAGCATCCAAACATTTCATGGAGGGGGGTTCAGGACTTAGACGTGAGGCGTGAGGTATTGTTGGAAGAGGTACGTTTTCTGCGTCTTCTTGAAGGTGGTGTAGACCTCACATCGTATGATGTCCTCAGGAAGGGTGTCCTAATTAGCTGGAGAGGTCTGATCAATGAAGCTGGCAGGCCAGCCAGAAGAGAATTGCAGTAATCCAGGCGTGATATCACCAGTGCCTGGACCTGGAGCTGTGTAGATTGTTCAGTTAGGAAGGAACGGATCTTCCTGATGTTGCTGAGAATGACTCTGCAGGATCGAGTCACTGAAGTTACGTGGTTCTTGAAGGACAGATCGTGGTCCAGGTTGACTCCCAGATTCTTGACTCTTCCTTAATGTAACTGGCCTCATTTTTTTTTTTTTTTTTTTAAAAACCTTATATACCAGCACACCACATTGAACCAGGATATGCCAAAAAATATTAGTGTAGATAATATTAGATGTTTTTATTTGCCCTTGTGAAATAATGGGAGATCAATAACTGTGCCCTGGCCTCCATTCAGAGTCACTGATGTGTCTGTAAGCTAGGCACGTACTCACAGATGACTCTCAAGTCAGCCAAACTAACTAAACCTGTGGAAACCTCACCGCCAGGAGGAGGTGGAAATGCTTAGCAAAAGCACATTTGGTACAAACCACAAGAGAAGACAAACAGTACATGCATCTCATTTTTAGTAGTGTGTTATTAAGCAGCACTTCCACTACCCTTCTGCCTAGGATATAAATATACCAGACTGTGAGATTTAGAGATGACTCACCCATTGTCCTCTGCTTGGATATTGGTTTTTAAAAAACACACTTCTTCATTCTTTTAAATTTTTGCTGTGGGCTTTTGTCACTATAAATATTTAATAAAATGTTAGACAAACCATGAAGGTTTATCACCTGTCTGTATGTAATAAACACTAGGAAGTATTATGTTTTTTTTAAATGAATCAGAGGGCTAATCTTGAAATTAAAAGTAGTAATTAGTAGTAATTGTGATTAATATGTAATCATCATTTCAAATTATGGCTTAATTTTAATAATACAATAATGCAATGCAAATTATATAAAGAGAAATTACACGTTTACTCAGAATGTTTTTTAATATGTTGTGTAAAGCATAGAGTCTTATTCATGTTCTTCATGGTTTTACAGAGATTATGAGAGGTTGTAGGCCAGTGATGAATAAATTGTAATTACATTAGAAGTGCACACAGCAGTCTGCAATGAGTAATTTTGCAAATGTTTACAATTTTTAACAAAAGACATATTTGTGTGTGCCAACATATTATGCATAAAGAGTGCTAATTATTAGATTTTATTATTTATTTTATTTTAACACAAAAACTGTGAAGCTGTTAGTGGGCAGGTATGGCTTCCACTGCCGACTCTGAATGCATGTTGAGTAAACAAGCGACAACATCCAGACAGAACATGAGCAGCCCAGGACCCCTCCAGTACCAATAGCTTTTCGCTCCTTTGCCTATTTGTCGGGGAGAGATGTGAACGTCTTAGCTTTTAGGAATCCTTGGAGCCAGAGATCTCAGCCCTGCTAGAGTGGGAAAATGTACACAAGCTAAAGAACCAGTTTGTGTTTAATACGGTTTCCATGTATCCTTAGAGAGCGGAAAGCCGTATAAATAAAAGAGCAGTTTTGTGCTTTCACACACGCCGCAACCTGCGGTCTTCATTACCCACACAAGGACTCTCCGCCCTGCAATATTGTTCTGTTTTGTGTGGCTTAAGGTGGGGCGGGTCAGAATGTCTCAGTATACAGTTATATTTAGGCACAAAACCCAGCGTGCTCACATGATGTAATCCTGACAGGGGAGCTTTTAAAAAACCATTTATTAAACCAAAACTCCGTTTAACAACTGAAAGTAGACAGCCTTTCCATGTAGCGCACTGTGCTATCAATAGGAGTCAAATTAATTAACGCTTATTAATTAATGGTTTAGATTTAAGTAGGCCTACTTTAGATCAACGGTCCCCAACCACCGGGCAAATTCGCTACCGGGCCGGACGGAAAAGATAAATAATTTATTTTTAATTTTTTAAATCAGTAAAATAAAATAATTATATACAATTATAGCTATTTGAACTTGTGAAGTCTGTTGGTCCTGTTCTCACCACTCTAATATCTCTGTCACGCCCACAACAGTTTACAGGTTTTGAACTTTTTTGAGTAAAGCGCACGCCGCGAGTTCATTACTGTCTGCGTGAGCTGTGTTGCTTACTTTGTACTAGCTAGTTACGTTAGCTGACTAAAACCAAAACAAACCAAAAACGAAAATATTGTCTATATGAGACCGGTGTATGGTGCAAAAAAGGTTGGGGAACGTTGCTTTAGATGGACTGGTAGAATCGGCATTTTCAAATAATAATTAAAAAATCATGTTAGGCTTCTATATCACAACGTTTTGTTAAATCACTAACTAAATACTGCTTAAATTAGAAAAAAAATATTAAGACCTTAAGACTTAAGACAGAGAAGATTATAGACATCAGTAACACCAGCACATTAGTGGTGACAGCTGGCTTTTGCAAGCCTTTGCAGTAATGCTGTTATTGTACCACTAGAGAGAGACATCTAGTTTCTGTTACAGTTTTGTTCAGATAAAGAAAATGCTGGCTGTTTCTTTCTATGATCACCGGTCTCACTTGCTTCTGTCTGGACAGCCTCGATTATGTTGAGATCAGTGCTCAGCAGAGTCAATACTATCTGTTGCATAAATGAACACTCTTTTCTACTGACAAACTGATGCAGAAGACAAATTTTTTTTTTACATGAACATCAATGAACAGCCAACGTTTAAGTTAAAAAAACTAGCATGTCTAAGTTGTATTTTCTTTCACAGTGGCAGTGACGCTAATAAGGAAATGGAATGGGTTCATGATCTAAGACCTGAATTTTTAGCAGAAAGGAAATCATATGAATTTTCTTTTTGGCAAGCAACCTGGAGCCACAGCCCCAAGACCTGGGGACACGCCCTAGCAAGACTGACAGCCAAGCTGTGGGGCCATGGCCAGCTGAAGGACCTTGTTTTGCACCTAACCACTTTTAGGTTACAACAATGAAAGGTCTTCAGTGCAGGCTGGGAGGGAGGAAAGACAAAGATTTACACTGAAAATTCTGGGGTCTTGCTGGCGGTGTGTTTTTTGTTTGCTTTGTAAAGGAATATCTTGTGTTGCTTTAGTAACATGATTTAAAGGCTAAAAAGCGGCTTATTCTAGTGTTCTTGAAAAGGGTGTTTTTCTTTCAGTTTTCCTGAAGGTTCATCTAAGTTTGAACCAATGTCGACACTCATGAGGATTGCTCTTCATGCATCACAAGGGTATTTATCCATAAAGGAAAGATAGAGAGCCCTGTTCTTCAGTTCAGTCTGGACAGGTGCCAATAAACATGAAACAGACGGGTCTGTGTTCCTGAAGGCTGGTCCATCTCACAGGCCACATTGAGAAACTCACCAGCCAATGTTCTCTGCTCAATAAAAAAGCCTTTTTACACCTTGATCCTGTGGAGCATCGTGGGAGATGGACATGACATCTGTGTATGGACATGCTCTAGCATTCTACAAACCACCAGGGTCTGTGAAGTCAGGTGTTTATATGCTGGTCAAGCAATCCTCAAGCCTCTCCAATCACTCACAAACTGAAAAATGTCATACCAGCATCAAAAGAAAGACACAGAAAGTTCATTAGGAACCAATCACTTTCTACTTGCCCATGCAAGGTCATTTCCGCATATTAAAGCAGTAGTCAGAACAGATTTTTCACCACAGAATGATAGCAGCTCACATCATGAAGAGGCTCTGCTTAGCTCTTTTCCTGATGCAAAGTGAGTAATACTATAAAACATGTTTTACATTTCATTTGCTTTTTTCCCCCCAAAGGATAAAATGTTTGCATTTTATGTTTCCATCGTGTAGATAAGTGTCTTGTTTTAAATTGCTTTGGACAGGAAATAATGCTTACTTACACATTATGTTGTTTTCATTGCTTTAGTTTTCTCCACCCAAGAGGTTCTCACTGTGGCTTCTGAGAGGAGAGCAGTCAGAATTGGGGATGAAGTCACTCTTCCATGCTTCCTCCAACACTCACTCAGTGGTACGGACAACGATGTGACAAAGTACCTTTCCTTCTTGTTTCATTCACCAATGAAACTAAACAATACTACTTAAGAGGTTCCAGCTCACGCTATTTTCTGAAGTAAATTCAACAAAGAAATCCATCAGTCTGAAAATGAAGAATATTACAGAATCAGATCTGGGATTTTTCTACTGTTCTACTGGGAATGGTACATACAGAAATGTTGGACCTGGTATATTGCTTTTCCAAGGTGACAAATTTCAATAAACTTAATGTTTTATGGCATCTGACAATCTTGTATTGTGAAACGGAGAAGTAATTACATGTTTTTATTAATACCCTGTTTACACAGAGAACTCCATCAACACACACACCCCCTCAACCATTACCCCTCCACCTAAGACCGCCCCTGAAGCCAGTGATCGGTGCTGGGTCCTGATGGCCACTGTCTGTCCTACCTGCGCCCTGATCACCGCTCTGACTCTCACCATCTGTCTCTGCTGGATCAGTCACAAAAAAAGGTAAGTGTTTCATTCGTTATTTTTAGACACAGTAAATAATCTCCAAATAACTCACAATAACTCTAGCAACAGATAAATATTGGTGAGTCATTGTCAGAGTTCGACTGTCCATCTTCTAAGATGTTTTATTTTAAGATAACAAAAACATTAATTTGTTTGATTTTTTTTTATAGCTTAAATGTATGTCACACTAAATGTTATTGAAATTAAATGAAAAAAAGATCTATTAAAAACAATGAGAATTTTTATAGTCATTCTGCCTGTAGGTTTTCTGTGTGAAACTGTGTCATGATTGTGAGGCAATACATTGGATAAGTAATACCCAAACACGTTTTATTTTTTAATGATGCAAAAATGCAAAGCAGACTATAAATACTGACTACCCACAGGTCCACAGTCAAACAAAATGAGAAAGTCAGGGCTTGCACAACAATGTACAAAAGGGTTGAATATGTTCTGCACAGCCTCTAATGCATGAATATGACATGCGGCTCATGGTGGTCAGGTGCGGTTATACCAAGGCTCAAAACCCAGACCAAAGTTTCCAACCACAAGCTTCAAAAATGCCTATGAAACTAAAGGTTCCCGATCTTTTTTTAGAAAACATTTAGGCAGACCTGGCCATGTTTATACCAGTTGATTGGGTTCATTCATATTTAGTTGAAAATGTATAATAGACTGATAATAAATATATTTTATTGGTGACTGTTACACAAAAACTACTGAGCTGTAAATGATTGACTAAATGGATCATGGATGGATTAATTTCCTCTCAGGGACCGCTGGGTTCATGATGGAACAAAGAACACACCAGTGTACAGGTACAGACAGAGTGCAGGTATGTATAAAAGCAGAGGAATTTAATATATGGTAAATTGTGCAAAACGTTTGTTTTCTGTGAAGGAATTGCTATAATACTCTATTGTAATTTTTTTGTTTTTGAAAAAACATATTAGAACTGTAAAAAAACATTTTCATTTGTTTTCTAGAAAGATGTTGGAGACAAACATTTTTTCACATTCGGTACAGTGGGTCACAGTAAACACCCACAAAGACAGGATTTCTGCATTTACTCTACTGTGATATACATTTGATAAAAACAGTCCTTTCTTCAAATTCTAAATGGAGTCTCATGAGTCATGACAGATTTCCGCAGTTAAAAGTAAAAAAGGAGTAGTTAAACATTTAAAAGTGCATCGTGGCTTAAAGAGGAATTGAGATCAGCTTTAAAATCCACAATTTTATTGGAATCTGTTGATATATAGTACTATATATAACTAAAAATTAGTTTTATCCCTGTGGCTATACCCCAGGCTGGACTATATTAGAATTCAACTTTAGGAAATGTCACTATGAAAGAAGCAAAAATGTGATTTAGCAAAAAATTATTGTTTAGCACACAAAATTAGGAAATTGGAAGTATCTTAAAAACGATTGATATTGTTTATCTACTCAAATAATTGTGTCAAGGTTTAAGAAGGTTGATGATTGTGTTTTCTGCTATTGAAATTAAATTAGATATTAAACAAAACGGATCTTGACATTGAATTTATTATTGAATATAATTTCAGACAGGAGAATATGAGAACAAAGCTGGTATTATAAACCTACTAATAATTTTAAGGAATATATTTAATTTATAAAATGAAATAGGACAGCATTTGAAATTTTAATTGATTAAAAAAGCTAATTTGAACACTTTGAATTGTATAAGTGGAATTAAAAATAAGAAAGCTATTTTCACTGGCATAATAATGGAACATGTTGGTCTGTCCTTTATAGAACTACCCCTGACTGTTGTATGTAAATGAATTATAATTAATCTGTTAATAAAAAAGAAAAGAAATTGAGTTATGATGGTCAACCCCGGCATACTTCTTCAAGAAAGATAAGATATTCTATTGGCGGAAGATACTCTTGAGAAGAGGGGAAAAACAGATTTTGTCTTTAGTGTTTTTATTTGTTTTGTTTTTTTAAGTAAATGATAATCTACTTTTCCGTTAGACAAAAGTCTGAGCTACCAAATGAGTATTAGAAATTACCTCCCGACTTCTGCTTTCTTCTGTGGAAAATTAATTAATACAGGACAGAAATTTGCTCAACTTCGCCAGACACTTATCAAACTAAAATGTATTCTATTATTAACTTGGGAAATTTGAGTGATTGAGATCATTAAGTCTGGTAAATTTGTTTGGAAATATGTATAAAAATTGTATTGTATATATTAATTTGTAAACTTGTACGTATGCGTATGTATACATATACTTCTCTAGAGCAAACAAGATTTGACAACAGTACAGGGACAGAAAAAATCCCGGTACAAAGAGCAGATATCATTAGGAGTTTGATAACATTTATAAATCAAAGTCTTATAAAACTGCACGACAGTTTACCTAAGAGAATTGAAGCAGTATTTTAGGCAAAGGATGATCACACAAAATATTGAATTAATTGTTTTGGTTGTTTTCGTGTTTTTTTAGTTTTGTTTTTAAACTGTTTACTGCCGTTTATAGTTTTTATTTTATATTTAGAAACTTCTCATTTAATCATTTTTTAATGGAACTTCACTTTACTGAAAGCTAGGGGGCCTAAGACTTTTGCACAGTACAAATTAGGGGTGAGGTACCACTATAGCGTAATATTGTAATTTTTTCTTCTTCTAAGAATATTTAAAAGTTTTTTTTTTTTTTTTTTACCCTGTAATTTGTTTTATAGGAAGAAGATGGAGACGTGCATTATGCCACATTAGATACACCCTTGGGGCGCTGTAGACTCCTGAAACAGTTAGATCGGCAAAGTTGCCAGCCTAGAGGGCGAAAGGCAGCAGGAGCTTTGGAAATCTGCCAACCTCTGGAGAGCTCTGGAAGTCCCAAGAGAAAGATCAAGCCCTAAGATAGAGCCAGCTACCCCTCAAACAGTGTCTCAGCAGAAAGCACACTGAGGTGAACATCCTATTGAGATAGTGGCCTAAGGTGTAAGTAAACAGTCTTCTCTTTAATTGCTTCATCCACAAGTTCAGATTCCCAAGCAAAATCCACCATGAAATGGAAAAATATTTTGATAATCAGCTCCTTGGCTAAGAACTGAGTGGAGGGTGAGGATCTCACACTAGTCCTAACCTTCCAGAGGGGATAGGTTCAATGTTGAGGAATCTGACTGAGGAAGAGAAGTCAGACATCAAGGACAAAGGTGGTCCATGCCTACAACAGCACCTGCTCAGGTGATAGAGTTTTCTCCCTATATATATCAAGTTTCAAATTTATTGGCCATTTGCAACAAGTACAAGTACTACACCATGATGCCTCCAGTCAGGACAGGATGATTGGTAGAAGTTTACAAACATCTGCGTGCTCATGCCCCATCTCCGCAGACACCTCAGAAAATAAAGGCGCTGCTGTGCCTTCTTCAGGATGGCTTCCGTGTTGTGGGTCCAGGCTAGGTCACCAGAGATCTGTGTCCCCAGGAACCTGAAGCAGGTGACTCTTACATTGATGGAGATTGGGGAGCAGCTCTTTTCTTTCCTGAAGTCAACAATCATCTCTCTTGTCTTGATGATGTTCAAGGCCGGGTTGCTCCCTCCTGTAAGCCGATTCCGAGGAGTCACTGGGGGAGATCAGGCCAATCATGGTGGTGTCATTCGCAAATTTAATGACGCAGTTGCTGCTCTGAGTATCCCCGGACTCCTCATTGACCACCTATTCAATCTGGATGTGAATGATGCACAAAGTGCACAAGCTATACTCCATAGCCTCAAAGAATAAGAAGAATAACAAAGAATCCACCAAACACAAATCCACAAACAGAGAAAACCCTTCTCAAACAGAGCCAGCAGAACAGTACAAAGGAAGTGACTCTCACAGTGATAATCACTAAGATACTTCTTATGCAGTCACCAATCAGTTCACCAGAGATGTATATATATGTATAAAATCAGGACGACTTAGTCACATGACTGCTCCAGAATCTAAATAAGGAAGTAAGGCATTTGTATGCAAAGAAATTGGTTTTGGATTAAGATACTTCACATATAAATGATTTGAATAGACTGGTGTTCAATTTGAGAGATACAGAAGGGTGACAAATTAAACAAAAAACCTACAGTGAGGGCTAGGGGGAATTTTACTTACATTTACATTTTACAATTTAGGCATAACAGACGCTCTTATCCAGAGCGACGTACAAAGTGCTGTAGTTTAGGGGTTAAAGTGCAATAAGAAACTGAGCTATCTTGACCTAATGACAATTATTGAGTGGTCCTTGAATGGTTAGGGTCCACCGGTCCCCATAGAGGGAAGGGTCACCGCTAATCATTACAAAGTTATGCTGAGTGATCACATTTATCCCATGGTGAAACATTTTTATCCTGATGTGATTGGTCTCTTCCAGGATGACAATGCCCCCATCCACAGGGCACGAGGGATCACTGAATGGTTTGTGTGAAAATGATGAGAATCATATGCTATGGCCTGCAGGCACCAGATCTCAGACCA
>JAOVYW010006737.1:0-11249 GCA_025775045.1 Hiodon tergisus
GGGTGGGGGAGGGGCCATGGGTGGCACTGAGTTAAAAATAAACTATTGTAAAGATGGAGTTGGAAGATATATATATTAAAAATAAAAATCAACAGAAAAACACACAATAACATGCATTGGGAATTTAAGTTAGAACGTATTTGATTGATTTAGACCAAAACGTAAATATTACGTAAAAATTAATCCCTAAGCTAATTCTACCCTCTACCTTACAAATCCAATAAGACTACCAGTTCTTCTGTATAGATTTTCAAAAGACGTTTTGAAAATGATATTAGGACTTGCAATAAATGCCTGTCCCAGCAGAGGGAACAGTAGAGTCAAATGAAGCAAAGCATTGTTTAATTAAAGGTCATTATGTTTGAAGACTAACAAGACCGTTTGACGTGTTTAAGGCTGTTTTCATGTCCAGGTCTTCTCACAAGCAAGCCTTATATGTTTCTTTTATTTAAAAATAAAATTAAAACTGGCAAACATGTCACTAAAAGAGTATATTCTGCAATAGGTCGTTAGAGTACAGAGTTTAATGCACCTGTTCACAGAGGTTATTATTACCAGAGTTTAATTTCTCAAAGGTCAAAGTGAACTGGACCTCCCCCTGTTTTGCCAGACAGAAGGGGCAGAAACTTGAGAGACTTAAAGTCTTACAAGTCCTTCCTCTGGCTTCTCCATGCAGTTCGGTTACAGCAGGTAATCTAAAATGTCAGCAGGGAGTCTTAAATGTCTTCTTACAATAGCAGAAAGATCATTAAGGAGAGAGATTGCTTGGAGAAGGATCGCTTTCTTCCTAGTGCTTAGTCAGGGCCTGTTTCCCTGTCACCTTGAGTTCAGCGCACGATTCAGTTTACATCTCATTTGTAGACCTTGTAATTAAAAGCATGCTCTTGCGTCACCCACTTGCTTTAAATGATCATTAAATGTGCAAATTTGTATGCTGCTCTTTATGGTCGAGAAACAGCTGTACCTCAGACACGAATACTGTCAGGCTGAGCAGTTTTTCTGTCTGTTGTGAAGGAGTAAGAGAAGTCAGGTGCACCTTGCTGGCATTTAATTGATAGGTGCTTGTGCCCAAGGCCTGGGCAAAAATATGAAAGAACTGCTCTTTCTAAAACACAAATCACAAGCATAATTAAAGAGAATGTAAAATAATTATTTCCCCCTGACACCCCACTCAACACGCAGAAAACTCGAGGCTCGGCATGGCACGTGAATACCACAGCATTGCAAGAGTTAATTGTGATACTTGTTGTGATTAGCAACATTTGTCACCAACATCATGGGAATCATTTATATTTTCTTGTCCATGGGTGGATCTGAGTGATCATAGCTGACAAATTTTGCGGGAGGAGGAGATACGTCATGGAAAACAATGCGTCCATCATACCTATATATTCAGTGGATTTCAGTGTGTTTTTCCTTGCCTTTATTTGTCAGGATACACTATTTCTCAAAGAGGGGATCCATGTTATTGAAGAAAGGGAAAGTGTTATGGATTATGTCTACACCTGATTGACAGGTGTAGTTTGTTAACATCTCATTTTGGACATAACTCAATAAGGGTTTATTTATTTATTTGCCACTCTTAATTTTGGAAAAAATATTCGAACATGTTCACTGTGAGAGCAAGTATCTTTGTCCTTGAATACAAAAATAATAGTTTTCTGAGCAAGAAAGACTGCACTGAAATAGGGGTCTGAATTTGGTTTTGGAGGCGAGTGTAACCTGAGATTTTCAGGGAAAAAGAGCATTTCTCAAAGGAAATATTGGAGTTCACATTGTTCCTCCATAAATTTATAATTGCTTTATGTCCCACATGCCTCCTGTTCAATGAGACGCTTAAAGGAACATTTTTAATTGTTCCTTCGTTGTTATGGCCATAATTAACAAGTCAAGAGATTGAATAAGCCTGGGATAAAATGTCAAGATTTTACAGCAGACTGAAGCAATGTGACATTCCCTGGAAGCCCCTTTCAGAGCAATGTTCTCTGGCAATCAGAAAAGAAATATACGCCCCCCTAAAACAGAGTGCACCGTTAACCCCGGTCACCAGCTTGGGTCTGTTCCGTGTCTCCTTCTCATGCAGCTTTTATTACCAAGCAAGAACATGCGTAAGCATGATGTCAACACTGGCTCAGGGACGTCCACGCAAAGCCTAATGCACGCAGGCCCACGGGTTCCCCGGGCCAGACAGCAGCAGAGCCGAACAGCCCACCTTCAACAACTTTGAAATTGGTTTATTTGAAAACCACTACAGTTCAATTGACCCTTCATTGAGTGCATTGGTTTTCCTAGCAGCATGCAAAGGGTGGGCATTTCATTACAAGTGACATCCAGGACTTGGGTTATGCTGCAGCATCAGTGGTTGAAATTATTATTTTTTATTCTACTGACTGGCAGCAATGTTTTGACGTTTCTACCTGAAAAAAACACAAATTTTTATACCAATACAAGCATGTCTAATTGTTTTTGCTAAGCAGTACAACCAGCTGTAGAGAATTTCTTATGTTACCGGTGTACCTTTGGAAAAGATCTATTTCCCGTTGAGATAAACACCTTTCCTCCTCTACTTTTCCTTCTGTTCTGGAAGCACTCCTAATTCTACGACCAATTCAGCTGGGAGCCTCACTTTCAATTGTTTGAAACACATACTAACATTGGGAACATCTGTTACTAACAATTATTAGACAAATATAATAAAGTCAAATGCGTTAATTAGCGTTGTGAAATCGTGTCTCAAATCAATGTCCTTCCAAGTCCTTTCTGCATGCTATTAGTACAAAATCTGCAGTTGTGCTTGTGTTGTGAAAACGTCACAAGGAGCAAAAAATATTATTAAATGTGTTATTATACAGAACCAACAGCAGGGACACAGTGAGTGCCTTAACTTTCTCCCCTCAGAATAAATGGCAAGTGGTGGACTTCTGTGATTCTCTCTGCTCCATTCTTGGGAAAAGACTACCAGGTATATGCTGGTTCCGTGTGGGAGGGAAAAGACTCCCATGAGATGAGAAGGAAAACGTAACCAATCGATTCTTGCGACATTTTCACAGTTGGTTAAACGGCTCGTGAGGATGAAGTCTTTACTGTTAGATCCATTTGCACACTCGCTGACAGATCTCTGGCTGCTAATAGGATGCCCCTGTAGCTTTTACCACACCAGGGGGATAACATCCCTCCCCAGTCCGGCTAGGGACGGGGATGCGTTACTGAGGCCAAAATCTGTTGTTGGGTATCACTGACGCCATCAACAATTTGAATCTGCACTTCCCCTTCAATTACTCCAACAACTGCTCATTCTTCAACTTCTTAACGCATTTGTCTGAGAGAGAAAAGGCAAGAAACGTTTGTGAAATGTAGACATTGATTAAAAGGAGTTTATTATCGTCTCACTGACGTGCGTACTCGGCAGTTATTAGAGGCTTGTGAATACATTGGCTGGGTTTCATAGATACAGCGAAGTAAAACGTTTCTCTCATATTGGTCGCAGTCAAAGACTAGGCCAGTAAACTAATTCAGTCCATTTCTGTCCATTCCTCCCACCCACATTCACCCAGCTGAAACACTCGCTCAGGCAGCAGGTAGCTACGCTAGTTATGACTGTCCATGGGGAACGAGATAATCCGCGGGTTTTTAAAAAATAGCAGTGTGGTAAGTCTATTAACCCATATACAAAAAACACTTACTTTCATAGTCATTTTCATTTAAAGTAATGTGCAACTATTCCTGATGGAGAGGCTAATACTTAGCAAACTGACACCATTAGCTCCACGGTGATTCTGGCTTGGCTTGGTGTGTTAGCAGCTATCAAGTCATTAGTATAAATGGGAGGGTGGATATGACCCGTGATTCTGTAAGAAACAACAATGTAAACTTTGTAGGTGGTGGCAGGACCAAAATCAAATCAGTGATTTGGCCTGGGACCTTTAACTATTTTAATTCTGAATAAATGCATTCCATGTGCGGAGACTGCTTTTTTATTCATTCCTAATCAGTGCCAACTTAAAATAGTTTTGAGTGTTGGATCTCCATTCCAACATGCCTGATACCCACCCACTTCTGGAAAAAATAGCCCAATTGAGAGACTCGTCACTCATTAGGCAACAAAACAAAGTTTAAGCTATTCTATGAAGTAAATAAAGATTACCGCCCTTCCTTGGCCATTTATTTGCAATGGCCAACCCACGGCAAGCCCACAGCAACTGAGTACAAAGAGAAAACAAAGATTTGCACACAAGTGGCTTAAAGACGACTCAAGCAATGTAATGCGCAATATAATGTTACGGTGTGTATGCCTTACGCACCCGAGGCTTACGCACCCGGGGCGTAACTGAGGAAGGGAATCTGTGGCTAAGAATGTGAATATATGCTACAGAGCAAGATAGATTTTACTAAATTTTACCTTATTTACATTACAATATTTTCCTTATGTTGGATTCTTGCTGAAAATAATCAATTTACTGACTCAGAAATAGCATTTGAAACAAAGTAATTGGTACTGCTTATTTAAGGCAAAAGTCATATCCTATTACCTAAATATCTGATGTGTTCCTGGGGAGCCAATACAAAAGCTACTTCCTCCTTCCCAACCTTAGATGATACTCTGGCAATGGTGTTTTGCCACTCAGAGACTCCCCATCACAGTCGACACCGATCTGATCCAGATATAAATCTGTGATCTCTGAATTATGGCACCGTGCAGGGTGAGAAATTGTCTGCCAGCGATGAGGTATTGAAGGCATTCATTGCAGAACTGCTGAAACTGATTGTTATTTACCAACCAGTGTCCAGTTTTACCACTGTGTTTTTACACTCACAAGAAAAATTTGGTTGGATACAAAACCACACTGATCAATGGATACGATGAATATTACAGCAGGGTGGAAATACTGATACACAGTTCCTCTATAGTTAGGGTTAGCTAACTGATACACAGTTCCTCTATAGTTAGGGTTAGCTAACTGATACACAGTTCCTCTATAGTTAGGGTTAGCTAACTGATACACAGTTCCTCTATAGTTACAATATCATAGAACAGCTACTGTATTTTTAGCTGTTTGTTTCTGAAGCTGGATTAAATTTTGCACTAAAACTACATTATGCACATTTAGAAACAGGAAGTATTTACAGTTATGCAATGTTTTGCGCGATATGAAATAAAAATCAGTTGCCAAACAGAATCCAAAGTGCCATCACTTTGGAGGATCTTTCAATAGAATGAGGAGTGAGGGCGTTGTATTGTATTGGTATATTGTGTAGAAGTACGAATTTTGGAATAGGGTATTCTTTTATATAAATGTGTATTTGGATTTAACACACACCTATTTCCTTCAGCATCTAAATAAAAACTTTAAGATAAAGACTTTGAGAGCAGTGTATTCTCAGTTCAGATTTATTGGTTTAGCCCATTAAAGTATCTATAGTGTGGCCAAAGGCAACCGTGGGCAATATGCCATCATCTGACTAGCAGATGAAACAATGCATACTATATTTATCTCTGCTTGACGAAATATAACAGGAGCCTAATTGTGAAAAGAGAAAAGGGAGAAGGATTTTTCAATAAATGTAAAGAAGAAATTGCATCTCTCCTGAAGGTACATTTTTAACTACACTCGAGAAGACAAAAGATGCAGGGACATATCCATTAGGATATGTAAAGAATAGTCTCGCTAAACGAAGACCTCCGGAAAACTGAGCTCTGAAGATCAATTTGACAATGACCACCAAAGGCAAATGGAGGCAAAGCCTTCTTTCAGCTTTTCAGTTTTGTATGTAGATTGTTGGAAGAAAAGCATCTTTTCTGTAATATTGCTGGGTAATTATTCTATGGAGTTTTAGCCCTAGGGTACACAAATATAAGACTGAGGAATTATTATCAGTTCAAAGCAACTTTACACTACAACCGCTGAACAGAAGCTTAGTACTTCAACCCAGTTTTTCTTCCATCCCAGTTCAGGAAGAAGCATTGAGTTCAGAAAAGGATGAAGATGAAGATGAAAGATGAATAACACAAGAAAATTAATTGTACTGTTGTACATTGACTTTGTAAAATGTGTGCAAACCCTTTTCATGTGTATAGAGACTGACAATTGCGGAGGTTCTGACAGTATAATTCTTAATTTAAAGTAATACTCATCTCAGCTAAACTTTAAACATACTGATACATTTTGAGTTTTTAGAATAGTGTAGACATTGTCTCTTGCTTTTTTTTCATGTTTATCAGTAGGGGGTTTTAAGAAGTTTTTTAGAAAACCAGAAGACAACGTTAGAAACATTGGCTTTCTGGCTTGTTGTTCCCCCCGGAGGTTCTGGAAAACAAGCAAAGTCCAGAGAGGCAAAGAGCATGCCTACACTTCTGGGCTTCTGCCACGTGGCTCGCCGTCCCAGTTAGCATTGCAAAGTAAGCACTGATCCACAATAATTGCCCCCCATTGTAACCTGCTGTGAATAAAGGATGTAACGTTGAGCCAGACAGCTTTCGACAGCAGGCTTTGTTTATACGGTAAGCATTATCTCTGGTATCACCTTACTGTACGGAAGAGCAGGGGAGGTTTCCATTTGTTTAACTAGGCGAGGATGAAGCGGAAATGAGGCACCGGCCAGGCAAAGCACAAACTCGTCACCTCCAGGCTATGACTTATTTCCCATGATGTAATTGGTTAAAAGTCACTCAGTGCTGGAAATGGTAAATATTGCTCTATAGTGTCAGGGCTGAGGATTGCTTCAGTTCTCTTAATCTGTGACGATTTAAAAACCATTCCAAAGGTATCCGCAGTCTACTATTTCTGCCCTGGGTGTTTCGATCAGTTGAATTACAGAGAACAAAGTAACGGAACTATGCAGGCTCCCAAACATTTAACACAAATTAATGTCATGACGGTTCAGTTTAATTTGGCTTGTTAAATGGCATAAATCACACAACTTTTTGTTTATATATAATCTTTCATTTCTGAGGATTTTACATATCCTTGCAAAATCCTATATGCCCATTGAATTTAAACGTCTACCTGATTATGTATGTTCAAATTATGTATAGCATTTTATTTGACTTTCTCTACCTAATACAGAGAGAAAAATGCTACCTTGGTATAGAGCCCTCTGAATTTCTTATCCAAGTGAAAAAACGTGCGCTGTTCATTCAGAGTAATAATTACTCTGCACTCATAAGCTGAGAGAGACATGGGAAAGGTACGGCACATGTAAAAATCCAAGCAGAAGCTAACTCATCACTAATAATCAGCAAGTCCCTTGGTCAAACATTTTGTGTTTGTGGGTCTGTAATAACCAGGGTTTATCCTTTTAAATGGAAAATCCATCAACACTACGTGGCTGAGAAACCCCGTCAAATGAATGGATTCGGCTGTTTCAACCACACGTTGCTGACAGCTATACAAAATCGACCACACAGCCATGCAATCTCCATAGACACACATAGGCAGACCTATCCCAAGATAAATAGATAAAGTAATTGGGTAATTGGGTAATTGACTGAACAGCTGCCTTCAATTAACACAATTGGGAGCCCTTAGAAAGTGCAGGGTCAAGCAGTTACCTGAAGAGTGGTGAGCTGGTGTTTTGAGCTGGTTAGTAGCTTAGCTGCCCAGTTAGTTAGTTAGCTAGTTAGCTAGTTAGTTAGCTAGTTAGTTAGCTAGTTAGTTAGCTAGTTAGTTAGTTAGTTAGTTAGTTAGTTAGTTTGTTTGTTAGTTAGTTATACTTTTATGGTTAGCACTCCATAAAGAAGTTAATGTTTTATTTGTTTATCTTGAATGTTTATGTAAATATATACATACATTATCTACATTTCATGGCCATTAGCTATGTGAACAAAATAGGCCCTCATACACTGTATTAATGAGCACATTTTAAAAAAATAAAAAAATAAAAAAACCTAGACACAGCTGACAGTTAATTTGCCTGTAGAAGTTAGCACATACACCTCGTGGGCAGGTCCACCTAGCACAAAACTAAATAAATAAATAAACAACATGGGAGATACTTCAGGGACCGGTCAGTCAGGTGTGCAAGCTAACAAGTGCACTTTAATTAAATTGGAAGATGTTTCCAACCCTGCCCATAAAGGCTGTGAGTCAGTGTGGCTGACTCATCCACCAAAACTTTCTTCTGCTATTAGATACAGAACCATATGCTGAGAGCGTCCGACAGACACCTTGCCGATAAACGACGTGTGCGTGTAAAAGAAAAAAGGTGGAAAACCTTTCATGAGGCGATCAGATCTATGGGCCAGGCCTTCTCTGCAACTGGCGCTTTAAAATGAATCCTGGTGTGGGACAAGAGAACTGCAGTCATACAACGCTATACATCTGAAATATCTGTTTATTCCTGCCAGGGTCATGACATCCCTTCTATATCTGTATTTCATAGTTCATTTTTTGCGCTTAGGATCAGAGCCTGGAACTCTCAAAATACGCCTTCATCTGACTCACGGATAACGTATTAACTATTTTCTGGTACTGACACCGTGTTTACACTGTGCTGTAAATAAGTGTACAATTGTAACCACAGGAAAATACATGGGCACCAGGGTTAGAATTGTTCACTCTCTTTTCAACCCAATATTATAGATTATTTAATGTAATAGTTCATATATTTCTTTATTATGAAATAATCACATGGCCCCCTTGATTTCGGTTATGTTTATGAACGCCACAGAAACGCTGATGTCATTACATTTTTTAAATGAAAATAAAAAAAGAATAAGGTCTGCCTTATTGTAAAGCACAGACTGCCCCTATGATCTTGATTTTGCAGGTTCCAATGCAACTTGTGCCGTTCGCTGACTGTAGCAAGGAGAGCACAGTTGCAGCATACAATTGGCAGATAAATCAGCAGGGTTTTTCTCTGCTCCTCTCTAACAAGTGTCTCCAATCAGCAGGCAGTGTTCCCTTCCTCCAATCAGCTTCCCAGGCATCTGAAGGGAGGCAGTGCCGTCGAAAGGGATGTTCCCTTCCTCCAATCAGCTTTCCAGGCACCTGCAGGCAGGCAGTGCCATCGAAAGGGATGTTCCCTTCCTCCAATCAGCTTCCTAGGCATCTGGAGGGAGGCAGTGCCGTCGAAAGGGATGTTCCCTTCCTCCAATCAGCTTTCCAGGCACCTGCAGGCAGGCAGTGCCGTCGAAAGGGGATGTTCCCTTCCTCCAATTAGCCATTGTAGCCTGCAGAAAGTAAAGAGCCGGGCGACTAGGATTGGAGGATCCTGTGAGTGATGGCTAGATTAGTAGTGGTGACTCAGCATAAATACTGATTCCTAATTAGGCGGAACATTTTTTTAAATAATACATAAAAAAATGAGAATAGAAATATCAACCTGACTGTGCTAGAACTAAGTAGATATCGACAAGACATCTCATGCATGACCCTGTGTGATCTCCCACACATTTTAACAAGTTAACACCATGACATCTTGGATTCCAGGGGTGCTGTATTAAATGGATCAAAAATGCATTGGAATCCCCAGAAATCTGGATTCTGATTTTCTTATTTTAGTTTTTGCTTTAAGGTTCTCTCCCTGCTCCCACGATAATCAGTAATAAATGATGGTGCTTCATAATTTCAATAATAATGTGCCTGTCTTACAAATCCCAATCACGAGCATGTTTAAGATATGACTCATCCTTTTATTCCAGCTGTCCAGAAGATGTTTATCTGATTATCATGCCCACGCTAACACATGATCTGCAAATATAAATATTTTATTTAAACCCTCAATAATACATTCACCCCTGTAATTAAAATCTGGTTATTTTACTGTATATATCTATATATGACGTATATGCTCAGAGGACAGTGCTCAACAAACCTACAGGCTAAATGTATTTATATTTTCCTATTACGAGTAATTTATACACACAAGACAAGACAAATTGTGATATAATTCAATACATATTTATGTATGTAATTATCTTAATGTAGCATCGTAAAGGAAAACAAGGGCTGGACCAAATCAGAGCCTCCCGGGCGCGACACGGGGTGAGAGGACTAAACCTGCACAGCTGGGCATTCACACAGGCACACCCACGCTCTAAAGATGTCTGCCCCGATCCCCAGGGCCCAGGTTAGCAGGTCCACACAGCAGCTGTCCCAGGGGAAAGGCGTGATCCTGATGAAGAGGGAGCCGGCCGGAGGTGATGGGCTTGTTTACACGAAAAAAACCGAAAGGCAACAGTGTATCCCAATGAGAAAACACAATAATTATGATTGTCATTTATACGTGGGCACCAGGGTTAGAATTGTTCACTTTCCATTAACTCTGATTATTTTATTTTTTAAGGGATACTGTGCTGATTTAAGTGTACTGTACTTACTTACACATTGGGTCTTAAATACTTAAACAGGTCACTTGTATTTCAGAGTTAATGTAAAACTAACCATTAAATTCATGTTAATTTATCCAGGCGTTGGAGATTGTGCTTTTTGTGTAAATCACAACTGCTGCTGAATGTATCCACGATTATTTAAATAGTTTTTCACAAGAAACGCAAGTTACAGATGGTTGCATTCTTAACAACAGCAATACTGAGACACCTATCAAAAACAGCATAGCACGACCAGATTTGTGCAATTAATAAATTCAATCAACGTTACAAAAGTGATTTGATTTAATAGATGGTTGTGATTGTTAATTGTGTATAAACTATGAATTTATTTTAATCAAATGTGATTGGAACTTGTTTATTGATGATATTCATATTCAGAGTTAGTTGAACATAATCTGCGCCTTTTCATCCTTATTCGCTTGTTAGGTTCTGTATGAGTTCATCAGCTGTGTCCCGAAAGGAGGTTGGCGATTGGCTGAAGGCCAAACGTGTTTTGTTAGGTTTAGGTTAGTGGTTGTTTCCAGCCTTCAGTGAACAGTGACTGGGGGCAGGCGGGGATACTGAGGCAGTTTAAATTACGTCATTTCTAAATTGTGATAATAATTGGCCATTACAAATTATTCATAGAAGGCTTGTTTCTGCAATGTCAGCTGTTGTAAGGAAGTTTCCTTTGTTACTTAATTCAGCGCAACAACTAACAAATATGAAATACATATGTGGGCTCAATGCAATGTGCATACATACCGTTGGGGACTAGCTGCAAACCCTTTTCAGAAATAAAGCGGTCTGAAGCCAGCTGGCAGGATAGTACTAATTAAGTGTGGGTTAGACAGACCAGTGTAGTGTTTCTAGTCATTACTGATTGTCTGCCGAAATGTTATCAGTCAGCTGTCTGTCAGCTGTGTCTGTGGTTAGTCTA
>JAOVYW010006738.1:0-11311 GCA_025775045.1 Hiodon tergisus
AAGCTGAGCAGAAAGGCCTAACTGGGTTGTGAGCAGCTCCAGCCCGTATTTGGAAAATATCTGAGCTGTTATGACATATCCCTCCCACCTGCTCTGCAGAGGGATATAGTCCCGGGCCTCTGGGCGGGGTCGCTGGGCCAGACGGGATTCCTGACCTCGGACCCTGGGGGGTCATCGCCTTCTGCTGGGGGGGTGAGGTCTGTGGCCGGATGGGCTATGCAGCCACATTATGGGAAGGGAGGAGTTTGGCATGCAGCTGGCGGCCACGCCCTCAAGCTGGGGAGACTGATGGACAGCTAGACGGACCGGTTGGGCCACGCCCTCTGATTAAACCTCAGTGTGGACCTAAGTGTGGTTCTACTATCGGTGATCAGCAATCTAAGACTGGATGATAAGCCTATTTTAAGTGGAACAACACTCAGAGGAGCACCTGGAGGAGAATGGAATAATAAATGGAGTTTATTCTTCCGAATGGGCCTTTTTAATAGCCATAGTTTCTGCAAAGCTTGTTAGTTAGCTACAAACCCTATCAGTGTCCAGAGCTTGCTTACTGTTTACACATGAGAGGTTACCTTGTGGGCTAATCTCGCTGAATCAGTCGGTGGAGCTGGGATCCTTATGTCCACTTCCTTTCCAATCTGAAAATTGTCCTCTCCTCACTTTATGCCCGGTGAGAGATCCGGCATAATAAGTGGAGAGGACTAAGCTGTTAAAACAAAGACTGCCCTGGTGGATCAGACTGCAAAGATGCATATCAGCTCAGTAAACTGTCCCCTCCAAGCAAGATCACTGGCCATTCCATCAGAGGCCAAGTTACATCTTGGTCCATGTTCCAGGGAGTGTCAGTCGGCAATTTTATACTATTTTATATTTGCTTTTTATATATCTTTTTACCACAACTCCATTTGTTAGGGTAGTGCCCTCACCTGCCCTGAACGTTGCAAAGCCACTGCAGAATTATAAATTGAATTAACCAAATTTAAAAAGTGAAAAGTTAATTAACTAGGAAGTCACTTGCTAGCTTTAGCCATTACTGTTGTGAGCACCTGATCTTAGATTTGTTAGCTTCATATTTATGTCAAGCCATGTTCTATTATATGATAAGAAAAACTTGTGGCAATGATTGTGTGTGGAGAGACAATGCAGCACACAATGTGAGTATATATTACACTGGTCTATAAGTAACAGTTATCCTGAAATCAGCACTATACACTGACACATAAGTTAATGAAAAAAATGACCTCCGTGTATCCAATAACACTGCTCACCTTGGCTGGAAATATGTTGTCAGAATTACTAAGTGTTAGACCTGAGTTTGATTCTGTCATAACGAATGAGGGTTTTGGGTTTTTCTGTTACTGTAATATATCTGATTTTATAATTGGCGTTTCGGGTATATATGAGTTGATATATGACAGGACTAATTACATAATTTAGAACTAATCTAGTTTCGATTCCAAACTAAACTGATGTTATCAATGTAATGTATTTTGCAGGATTTTTGGGTATGCAGGGATTGACAACAGATAAGTACTTGTAAAAAGTTTTACATACAGAGGTACAGTTAAAATAGTGCTTGATTGGAATTGCAAAATACATAGAGCTATCTATGAAAAAAAGTTTTGTAATTTTCTTAAAATGATTTTCAGATGGATTGAATTGGCTGCAGTATTTTATATTTTCTAAATATAGAGGAACTGCTTGATTGGTTTTGCACAAGAGGCTTATGTTATTTTTCATTGGAATTTATACCTTTTTTGATTTTATATAATTTCTTTTGAACACTCTTAAGCCTCCATTGCTAGGACCCAAGCCCAAGAACGAACGTAAAATACATTAGTACTTTTAAAAACACAATTAGTATTTATTAGGAGGCTAAACAAGACACAAGACTAGCTAAACAAACACAAAATCTTTTTTTTTTTGGAGGGAAGTTGACTTTATATATGTCCCTCTGCAGATGATATGTGTACATTTGCATTACTTCTGAACAAAACTGTTCGTCAGATTTTGGAAAGCTAAAATAGAGCACTTTCTAACGCTAGTATTTGAACACGTGTGAATGCTCATTCCTGATATTTAAATACTCTATTTTTAGAGTATTATTTACTCTAGAGTAATCAAAATAAAGACAGTAAACAGGATGATTAAGTTTTTGTTTCCTTTAAAGATTAGTTTCTTGTACTATATATATATTATCTTTTACTATATGCGTGGGAGAACTGTGACTAATATTGGATCTTCAGGTTCCTTGGGGAACTATGAGCTATCATAACTTGTGCAGTAATGAACTGGAGCAGTCATCTAGAATTCCAACTACATGGCTCCACCAATATCACAACTATGGAACAGAATCTTAAGCAATCAAAATTGCTCTTCATTTAGGATAAAGTAATTTTTTTAAAGCAGATTTTTTTTTAAATGGTAATAATTAGTTAATATAATAAAAGGTTTAAGCACATTATCAGTGAATTACTATATGTAGTTTATCTTAATATAATACATTTTGGCTTTTTAAGGTAAAATGTATTTATTTGAATGATTAGTAATTTTATCTGCATGCATTTTAGCTTTTTCTGACAGTTATAGTTGTGTTATAAATGTTTTAACACTCTCCTATACTATCAGGGCCAAATAACACTGACCTGCATTTACCAGCAACCTCTATGGCAGAGATAGTCATTGGCAGTCATTGAACCGTAGAAGATGACAATTTGTATCTTCTGACGTCCCACCTTTAAGGGTTTGTCAGCATTTAGCATCCCCACCACCAGAGGCTCCACATCCTGAGGAAGAGAGACCATTCTCCCCACACCTGGAGGCTCCACAGTTTGAGGTAAACCAAGAGGGCTCATAATATCACATTTGAGAAGGACGTGACTTTCCATACATCTTAATGGTAAAGAGACCTACCAAATGTAAGAAATACCAAGTGGTAAAGAGACTTCCCCCAATATATTTATCCCAGACCCATGTACTTTGTTTGAAAATGTATCACAGGCAAGGGTTGGTAAGGGCCCAGGTGCAGACACAGATAAGTTGAAACAGAGGGATGTGGAGAACTCAGGTTTACTTCACATGAATAAAAAAAAACAATGCAATGGTACAAACGAGTAATCCAAACAAACAAGACAGCAACCAAAAACAATGAAAAGACTATGACTGACAAAACAACAAAGACTGTGATTACAGACAGATTCAGGATACAGGAATGACTAGCGTTACCAATATCACTTGAGAAGTTTGGTAGAACACAAAAAAAAAAACAATCTGGCAATGAGTGACAAACCAAGACTGGGTTTTAAAGGTGAGTGCTGGGCAATCTGACTGATTTCTAATGACAAACACCTGTAACTGATAAGGGGAACATTGAGTATGGGAGACATCTAGTGGGTAAATATAAACACCACAACACACATAAAAACTGAACAGAGAACAACTACGGCAGAACAGGGGTCGAAAATGACGAGTCCTTGATAAAACGTGGTTGAAATTAATAACTCACAGGCTGAGGGTTCAATACCGTCTAGCATTAATCCTTATTTCTTGAGACTTGTTAAAGAATTAAACGTATATTTCAGCATCAACATCGTTAAACCTAAACCACAAAAGACAATCAATTAATCAAATTTTATTTGCTATTTATTTGACAGACAAAATTAGTCAAAAAGTGCTTAACAGATTGCATTTTTCAGAGGGAATGAAATAAACAGAAAACCCAGTGCCAATGTGGAAAAACTGGAAAATGATTTGCTGACCCCCAGAGGCAGTCGAGAAAACTCCTGGAAAATTACATAATAGTATACACATACAGAATAAAGCAAACTGGGAAGGTCTTAGTTTTTGTTGCCAGGACTGCACTGAAGATGATTCCCTTCTTTGGATTTGCCACATCTTATCTATCCCATACCAGGGGTCTTGGGGAAACACTCAAGAAAAGCAGAATATAGTTAGAAGCTGACAAACAAGGGGGAGGTTGAGTCAAATTAATTCAGTGTTTGTACGACAATCATGTAGTCTCAGCAGGAATAAACTATGGCAGCATACAAAGAGTGGTGAGACGCATGGGAAGGTAATATATCCATGAAGGTGGTCAGAGTTTTTACTGCCTCCGAAGAGCACAGCCAAACTCACAAGCTTACTATTAGAGTGGCGACAGCATGGAAAGGTCTTTGCACTTGAAGATTCTACGGCCAAATTCCTCCCTCCATCTCAGCAATAAAGGATATACTTAACATATAGGTTTTTAATCTGCTTTTAAATGTTGAGACTGAGTCTGATTCCCGCACAAAGGATTCCATAGTTGAGGGACTCAAAAGGCTCTACCACCTGATTTAGCGTTTGGTACTCTTAGGACCATCAGAAAGCCAGTCTATTGGGAGCGAAGGAAACTGAGTATTTTTGGGGACAAGACGGTATTTTAAATACAAAAGCCCAAGACCATTTCAAGCCTTAGGAGTAAGAAGTAACTCCTTAAAGTCAGCACAGTGCTCTATCGGTAATCAGTGAAGTGATGCTAAGATTGGTGTGATGTAAATATTTTTTTTTTTGCTTGGGCTATGATCCTTGCAGCAGCATT
Source organism: Hiodon tergisus (assembly GCA_025775045.1). NCBI lineage: Eukaryota > Metazoa > Chordata > Actinopteri > Hiodontiformes > Hiodontidae > Hiodon > Hiodon tergisus. The sequence continues at coordinate 4,580 of JAOVYW010006738.1, forward strand.
TAAACATTAAAGTTATAATGGTTGTGTCACAATCTGTGGACTGCCTGAAAGAAGGGTATTCAAATAGTCTCGTCTACAGGTCACAAAAGCATGGATACGTTTTTCTGCATCCTTTAGACAGAATAGTTCTTAGATGGAAAGATGCTGTTGTTGTTGTTGTATTTTTAACATGGTATTCAATTGAGAGATCTGGATCAATTGTTACCCCAAGGTCTTTGATAAGCAAAGTGGGAGGCATGGAGTAGAAAACGTATGGGTGTTATCTTCTAAGAACGCAGTCAGCTGTTGAGCAACAGTTTTTTTTAAGTATTTTAGAATAGAAAGGAAAGGTTGGATATTGGTCTAAAACTTTTTTTAAACGTTGGGTCCTTTACCATCTTTGTCAGTACTGGTCTAAGTAAGCATGTTATAGACATAGTTTTTCCTCTTATCTTTACAGTTGCTCTTACCAGGTTGCCTGGAAAGACGTTGTCTCGGCGCCATCTCTGCCCCACACCAAAAACCCCCCCAGGGCTCAGTATTGTTAAGGAATTTAAGCATGTTTATTGATGTTATCTCTTTACAAGCATTAGTCTTTATACCTGCTCTCAGTAATTGTCACTAGGGCAAGCTAGCTCAGTTTTGTATTGCACTTTAACCCCTAATACAACAGCACTGTTGTACGTCGCTCTGGATAAGAGGGTCTGCTAAATGCCAAAAATGTAAAAATGTAATGTAAATGTATTGGGCCCCCTTCTCTTCTCTTTGTACATGAAATCCCTAGCAAAGTAATCTCTGCTGCACATGGATTTTCTTATCACTATTACGCTGATAACACTCAACCTTTTCTCTTATTTCCCCCTTTCACAGATCTAAGAGATACTCTAAATGCATGTCTCATCACCAACTCAGACTTAACATGGCCAAAACAGAACTACTGTACCTCCCAACTAAACACATTCCCTTCCAGGATGTCTGCATCTCGGTGATCTGTCCATCAAGGAGCATATTGCTACAGTGGCTCAATCCTGCAGATTCATCCTCAATAACATCAGGAGGATCCGTCCTTTCCTCACAGACCAATCTGCACAGCTCTTGGTCCAGGCACTGGTGATACCCTGCCTGAATTGCTGCAGTACACTCCTGGCTGGGCTGCCAGCCTCCTCAACTAGACCTCTCTAGCTTCAAAATGCTGCTTTTCGGGTGATCTTCAACCAAAGGAGTTCACCCATGCTACACTCTACTCATCAAACTCCACAGGCTCCCTGTTGCAGCTCGGATCCACCACAAGATCCCCACCCTCCCTCACCAAGCTACCACTGGATCAGCTCCTGGCTCCATGGCAAACCCTTGCACGCTAATCTAATCTATAATTTTATGCATGCTATACTGATGCTTATTTTGCTTTTTTAAAATTATTTTTTGTTCTCTTTTTCTGTCTCCAAAGTCTTCGCAGTAGTCATCAATAGGGCATGTTAGCTAGGTATCTTATTGCACCCCTAAACTATAGCAGGTTGCATATTGGTCTAGATAAGAGGGTCTGCTAAATGACTGAAATATAATGTAAAATGTAACATTCTTTTTTTCCAGGGGTTTCCAAATATTTGCAAACATCTGTACACTCTCAGGGGTCTTAAGGGGTCCATACAATGGTTGTCATATCTTAGGCATAGCGATAGTTTATTAATGCAGCATGCTCTGAACCACGGTGAGGTAAAGATGAATCCATATTTCTTACATGACTATGCAGAAACAAGGATTAAACGCACCACTTATGAGTTTGCAGGATGTTTTTTCCACGGGTGAGAAAAATTTTGTGAATCATATTCTGTTAAGGAGTGTTTTTTTTAAATATGTTTGTCAGGTTCCAGGAAAAGATTGAGGCTTTACAAAGCATTTAAAATTTGAGGGTAAATGAGAACAAGAGTGGTGTGAACTGCAAGAAAGTGCACCTGTTCAGACGTTTCTGTCTGATTTTGACATTCCTGAGTGCTTAGAACCCTGGGATGCTTTCTCTCTGGATTGTAGAGCAGATGACAGTGATACAGAAAGGTTACAGAATGGGTAATATTTATGAATTTTGGCAATTTCCCAAGATGTCATCTGATCTCTTTAAAGAGATATTGGGAGAGGGAACAGATTTGTTTAGATCCTAACACTGTTAAGGTTAACAAAGCTAAACAATACATTTCTAAAAAGTCTCAAGAAAAAAGATCATTCTAAAGAATGCCTCTACCGATCAGCAGAATATGTGAAATTACCATCAACGTCATGCAAGGAAATAGCCCATTGACTGGCTCTCAATTTAAAAAACTAAAGAAACAACTGGGTAGTATTAAACGTTTGGCAAAAAGAAAAGAAAAATTACAAATAATTTTGAATTTGGTATTTGGTTCCGGAAATTAAGTTGGAGTGGTTTAGGAATAAATAGTTACCTAATGAAACAATGAAGCAAATGGTGGTATTTTGGCAGGGTCTGTCTGGGGTCTGCATGAAAATTTCAAACTTTACACAGCGATTTTACAAAAGTATTTGACATTAGCCAAACAGTTGAAACATGAGTCTCCTCCTCTGAAAAATGGTGAGGGGGGTACGGCTGCTTAGGAGCCATCAGGCGTTGAGGGGTGGAGTGACATATTGATAATAGCATCATAAAATGAGTCAATAGCAATAAGGGTTATGCCCTATAGAAAACAGTTGTTTGTTTGTTTTTGTGTGAGCACATGGTTTTGGTTTTTGTTATTATTTTTTGCATGGACTACTCTTCATTTATGAATGAGATGTGCAAGGTGTTTGATTGCTCCACACTGAGAAGCTGCGCTTTATAGCCAAGGATATAAAGGATGAGATTGCCACCTGTGAGCTGTCCTCCTTGTTTTATCTGGTGGACTTGGAAGTTGACCCAACGACACCAAGAGAGGTCCAAGAATACCCCCCTGTGGCCATCAGAGGAACAACAGCCTCGTCATCAAACCTCTTATCCTCCGGCTTCCCTGGGACCCCCAGCCACCTGTTCTGGACCGTAGCCCATGCAGATAAATTGCACCCGCCTGTCCCATGAGGAGAGACAATGGAGACTTACCGCTAGATCTTGTCTGTACCACTAACAGACAGGACACTTCCTGGTCACCTGTCCAGTACGTGCGATGCTCCAGTAGACCGGGGAGTACTGGTGAGCGTTACTCCTGTTCCAAAGCGCTCTGACCCTTCGCACAGTCCTTCTGGCCACGGTCGATGTTTTTCTCGTTGTTCTTATTGAAGCTTGAATTGGTTGTCATGCTTTATTGAATCCGACTGTCTCGATTTCATTTCGGATTGTGTTTTGCAAATGGGCTTTGCGATAAACAGTCACTGACGCTTTTGTTATTTATGAATAATAATGGATTTATTTGTTGTTGTTATTATCTATGAATAATTGTTTTTATTAAGCAATGGAGGTGGTGCATTCCCCCCCTGTGGAGACATATTACGATTCAGAGAGATAAAACATTACCGCAGTTGAAGCAATGTTGCACCCGTTGCCGCAATTTTCACTTCCATTTTTGCATGGCCAGTGTGTTTAAGCCAACAAAACTGGACAAATTTAAATAGCATCTTTAAAGCCATTTAAATAAAGCAGTTGCCCATGGAGGTATGACCATCTTGAGTTTTGCGCAAATATATTGTATCATAATATTTTACTCATAAATAGATTTATTTGTTTTAGACTTTACTTTTCACAGATGTGGATTGGGATCATCACTTCACTACCACTGTCTGTACTCTACAACTACAGTTTTTGAAAACTATTTACATGTTTGTAAAAACAGCCTTTCAATTCAATCGAAAAGCCATCAAGCACCAGTGCAATGTCAACTACGCCAGCAGTCAGAAGCACTCAAGCAAGCACTAGTGCAACAGAGACTGCCACAGCAATCTCATCAGTTTCCTCAGGCAAGGTTTGTGTGCGGCCTGTTATGAAACAAATTTGCCCAATTTGCAACCTCATAAATAAAAAAAACATATTGACCGCAAGCACACAGAACAGTTGACATGGGACATTAATACTACATTCCATCTTCAAAGACAGTGTACTGAACAGATAAATGGCATATTTACTGTTCGAAAAAGTTCCAAGAGGTCAAAGTGTTCCTATTTACATTCAGTACAAGACATGGGGAGAAGAACACAAAGTCCTCTGTGAATCAAATGAATGCCAAGTCAACACAGAAGTTGCTCTTATCATTGCAATGCAAGCTTATCAGATCAGTAAGCTACTGCACATCCTTGGCTGAACCATTCTCCCTGAAAGGGGAAGTTTTAACTTTTAACAGAGATGGTGAAAGCTAAGTGGTTTTGTGATGAAAAGAAAAAGATATGCCTTGCTCGACAGCAGCTTGCCAACAGCAACTATATACCACTGTCTGTTTAAACCTCAATTGACATCCCTTTTTTTTTTTTTTGAGCTGAATGTGACCTATTATAGCTGGCTGGGGCGTGTGATTGTTGTTTACAACACAAAATTAAACACATGGCACTGCTCCTGTACCAAACTCATCATGTGTGCATAAATAGGTTGCCAAATGGCACTTATTTCAAACAGACCGCAAGTTATTCACAGTCTTTAGCACTGAAGAATCGCCACACAAAGAACCACATGCGCAGTCAGAGGAGGGAGATGTCACAGATGACAATCCTGTGCATCCACCAAAATCCACTGAAAAATATTGTTGACAGGCTCAGAGAAGAACTTTTCAAACACATTTTTATGGTTAATATAAATTGTTTTATTTACAGTGTACCATATCAATCAATCAATTTATTTTTATAAAGCACTTTTTCCATGTTTCCATGTCACAAAGACGCTTTACATATAGAAAAATGTACCCCCCTGACCCCCCAAAAGCATGCCAGTGGCAACAGTGACAAGGAAAAATTCCCTAGGCTGGCAGGAAGAAACCTTGAGAGAAATTCGGCTTAATGGGGGAGCCCATCCTCCACTGGCTGGCACTAGGAGCTGAATTAAAATATCTAATGTCCATAGTTTGTGATGCCCTCCAGTAGAGGAGTTCCAAAACATTGTAATATCCAGAGGAGAGGGGTGGGGGCACAGATAGAGTCCAGTCTAAAGGTCCACTAGTTGTTGTGGTGAAAGTGATGCAGTCCTGCAGGATGCCTCACGTGATAGCTCGAAAGAGAGAGATAGCATATTGTTAATGCTACCTATGGAAGCAGGATGATCTCAATTTAAATAAAACATTTTTTTAAGTGAAACTTTATGAGTGGTCACAGCCAGATATATCTATGGCAGCATACAAAGAGGGTGAGTTCTGGAAACAACACATGGCCATGAAGGTGGTCCAAACCCATCCCTCCCCACCAAAGGCAGAACCAAGCCAACTAGGGGGGAACCACCAGTGATGGTGCGACAACAGGAATGGTTCTTATCAATTGCTATGAAACGATATTCTTTTTGACAGGTTAACGTGATTAGAGGTTTATGCAAAGAATGTGGTTTGGACTCTCACAATGACCACCTCAGATTTTCAAATAAAATGAAATCCATGCTAACATACGACAAAATCCTCGACAAAATCTGGGGTGCCTCCAGCGAGCTTTTTTCAGGGCTCGCAAAATCGGTAGCCCGACATCCCGGGGCTACTAACTTTCCCCAAAGCTACCAAACTGTAACACCGTTCTGCCCGACGTTCTACCAGAAATTATACTCCGAGTGAGATCAAAATCCCTCCTTTACTCCCTACGTCCGCTCTCTCGACTTGTTATTTGAATGAAAAAACGATCGCTCAACACGTGTTTTAAATCATCATGAGGATCGCAGGGACGTATAGTAAAGCGAACGTTACCAAAGATTGTACATAGGCGGAGCTCCGCCTAATCTTTGGTTACTATTTACAGAGTTATCTCTTCTCCCTTTCGTTCAGTGGTAAGTGTTTAAATTATCATTAAGTATTAAGCCTTTATATATCCCAATTCAGGTTATAAGTGCTATTTTAATGGATTATCCAAATGTTTCCTTTACAACAGAAAATCAGATTGTGTGTCACATCAAACACTTGTCTGCCTGTTGAGTGTGCTGGGATTGTCTGCCAAGTCCTAGGCAATCAGCAATGGTACATGGCTTACTGTTTTATTTAATAACTTATGAATCTATCAAAAATATTATCTTTTTCTTTGTTTGCTTCTCTTATCTGTCTTTAAGCTAGACTGGGCCTTGAGTAGAGACAACCCAATTGCTGAAGTTGGCAACATTATAATGAAAAGGAAAGTTTGCAGTTGGAGGCAACTGTGAGTCAACATACAATGACTTTGAAATACATTTCAGTGACTGTTTAGCTTACAGTTTTCTTATAACACGTTTTTCAGATTGCAAATCGCTGTCTTGAGGTAGTTGCCTTGGTGGCTAAAAAACAGGTAAGTGTTAGTAAAGCTGCACTTCAAAAATAGCTGGAGACATTGTCTAGCTTTTATTCATTCTTGCATTGGTATGTCATGCTGTAGGGAATAGATGTGTGGACAGCTGATGCATATGTAGTGGTTACCTGGTTACCTCCAAATAATTTGTACCAATTCTTATCCTTTCCAGTAAGTTCACAAAGTTATATTAGGCTGGACTCCAGCGATCAGGGCCCCTACCCCTCTTCTCCGGATATTACTCCTTTTTTTGGATATTACTCCCTTTTTGGACATTGAAATTCTTTAATTTAAGTCCCAGTGCTGGCCAGCAGAGGATGGGCTCCCCCTCTAAGCCGGGTT
>JAOVYW010006740.1:0-11307 GCA_025775045.1 Hiodon tergisus
GGGGGTCAGGCCTGGGACATACTGTATCTTTCTTTATGTAAAGCGTCTTTGTGACATGGCAACATGTGAAAAGCGCTTAATAAAAATAAAATTGATTGATTTATTGAAATAAGGTTTGTAGCCTTCACATTTGGCCCACTTTCAACATTGAAATAATCTACAGTTTAATGGGGAAATATAGATTTTTTTCAGTGGGCACTTCTATTAAAAACATGTTACCAGATGTGGAACAAGATTATGGCTAATCAACATCAGCAAGTCTACTTTATAACATTTAAATTAAACAAAGACAAAAATTAGATACGGTACAAATCCGGATCATGTGCTAAAAATGCGGTATGGAGAAAAAAGAATGAGAGAAACTTGACTAATGGGTATACGTGTAGCATGTTAATTTTATTATTCTTGCTCAAAACATATTTCCATAGGTGTATATTGTTACTATTCAGTTACAGTAAAATAAAGCCTGCACACATTTGAATACTGTTTTAAATGAGATATCTGATATTTTCTAGTTTGGATATTTTGTTAACGAAATGTTATTTTTCTTATTAAAACATTTGTGTGAGCTCTGCCGAGAAAAGATGACAAATACAGCACAACGGTCTACAAAAGCAGAAAGACACGGGAACATTCACCGACTACTCTGGGGCCAAGTAATCATCGTCCAGTTGTTTTTAAACCAAAAACTGGAATAGCCGTTTGACAGCTTAGTTTACTATGCTGTGAGAAGTAACAACTGACTTTTTAAAGCGTTTGAGCATGATTGTGCATGCGCGAGTAGTTTTAAAGCTATTTTAAACTAAATATTTTCTCATAGTTATATTTTATTCTCAAAATTGATTGGATCCGTTTAAACAGGCCGGACAACGGAACATTCACACGTTCTTGATTCTACTGGTTGAAAAAATAGCATATATTCTGAAACGTTTTAGTTTTACGGTAATACTGAAAACGGTGGCATAATATTATACAACCTGTCCAATGCTGCTGCATGAAACAAAGAAGTAACCGCCAATCGGCGGCATCCGGATACATTTTTTTTTTTTAATGGCCGCCATTTTCAAGTTTTAGTTTAGTAGCGAACAGTGGATGTGGTCGAATACTTTTTAAATACAAGTTTCATCAGCTAAGAAAAATATTCATCGAAATAGGCAAGTAAATATTTTTTATAAACTATATATTTGCACGTAAGTCGGCATTAACCAATCTGTTTTCAAAGAAATGCTAACTAGTATCTTACACACATTACCTTGGTAACTTGTATTTCTTTGAATGAATGTTTAACTTTTTATTGACATTAAATGTTGGTGTCCAGCCGATTACTTAAGTATATATTTAAGGCTGAAATGGCGAATGGTCTGAACTTTCTATGATACTTGGCGTAGCTTAGGTTAATCATTCTTGTAACCGTGTCTGATGTGACAGAAAGTTTGCAAGTGAAAGGATTCTTCTAGTGATCATAGTTATTTAAAAATTTACAAACGCCTAAATAATTTGTTGCACTCTTTATCTCTCTTAGGATGGAGTCTCGCTTCTCATTCCTCTGTCAACGGGACAGCAGCGTCTCCATGCTACGGGTCAAGATGTCCCGGTGGCGCTCACAGACTCAGAAGGAAAACAGGGACCGAGCCGTGGGCCAGCGCAGACGCCTGAACAAGCTGCCCGAAATGGAAGCCTCTGGGCTTGAGGAGTCGGCGATCGGACAACCGGTCTGTGTAGAGCAGAGAGCGGTACCTGTACAAAAGCAAACGAAAAGTACGCCTTCTTTACACATTCATTTTGTCTCAGTTAATTTGTAGTTGGTTCTGTATGATTATCTTGGGCTTGGGCTGCAACCATTGTATCTGTGCTAAAATAACCACTGAATTAATTAATGTAGATGTGAAACCTCTGTTTACTGTCGAACTTGTGATAATCCATCATGTGATTATTCCAACTGAGGTTGCCTTTTGTGTCCATGCTCTCTCTTTCATATTGTTTTCAGATCCTAACACAGCAGTGGAGGAGAGGAAGAGGATGCTGGCTAGGTACAGGGAAGCCAAGGAACTGCAGAAAGAGAAGGAGAAAAGGGAAAAGGAGAAGAAGGGAGCTGGTGTCTTTAAGGTGGGCCTGTACAAGCCCCAGCCACTCGGCCTCCTGGCCCAGATTCCCCCTGCGCTGGGCAAGGACAAGGTAAGGCAGAGTGACTGGGTGATATGTGCATGGTGGTACATGTTCATGTGGATCCTGCAGAGTGGTTTCGTCAGTGGCATGCAACCACCTTCTTCACTGAATGTATTAGTGCCTCGGGCGAATGACCGTTACTTGCAAAGACGCGTAGGTAAATGACATGTCATATTATGACCTCCTCTTTGTCCTCTCAGCTCCCAGTAGCAGCCCAGAGTAGCTGTCTCACACGTTCTATGAAACGCCAACAGGCTCAGAAGGTACCGCTTGATGGATAGACACTTTCTCTCTTACTCCTGTCTGACTTAAGAGGGTGGGTTAAATGAAAACCAGCAGACTCTTCAGCTTACAAGAACTGAAGTTTAACACCCAAACATTGTATCCAATAAATTAATCCACTTATATTTTGGCTGTTTTCTATTGTTTGACTCTTGCTGTTTTCTCAATTTTGAATATTCAGGTGGGTCAGGCTACAACACAAACTATTTCTGAACCTAAGACAGGTTGGTGTACTCCTCCCTTTATATGCAAATTCTCCAAAAGAAAAATCTCCACCACAATTTTTTTTAACTCCCAGGACTTTTCAATTCCCTATGATCATCTTTGCATGTTTTGTTAAAAGTGACCTTTTAATTGAATGCTGGTGTCTTTTTCCTCCTGGTATTTGTTTGATTCGTTTGTAAGAATGAAGACAAACCCATACTTTGTCCAGGCCTATTCTGTCTAACGCTGCTGTATCTATTAAATACATTTTGTTTTAAATTTAATCCCAAGTTGAGCCAGAGTTGGTAAGAGCCTCAAAAAGCCAAACTGTCAGTAAACTACAGACGGTCTCCGCACTCAGCCGGGGACGAATGGCGGCAGGTAAGACATCTCGCTAGGGCACATGGCTACATGTTATTTTTAACCAGAAGAATCATTCTGATAATTCTGCTTTGTTCCATGTTTCGTAGTAGTTCTTCTCAGTTTCTTTAAGGATGTAAAGCTGTTATAGTAAAATTGGTAGCAGCTCTGGTGTTTAGTCTGAAATGTTATCACTGTCTTTTACTTTTTCATTGTGTTTTTCAGTGGAGTCAATACGAGCACCGGCGACTAGAGTCACCAGTAAGGCCACACGTAACACCACTTCAGGTATAATAGGGGCGTATTTCTTCCTGAATCTGACAACAAGCAGGTTGGATGATATCTTGTAGTCTCTCCAGTCTTGCACAGATGGGTTTAAGTGACGTAATACTCACTCTCTCCTTTCAGTTCAAGTGATAATTGAAGGACCCAAAACCACCGCTGCCTATAAACAACTTGCAGTGGCCCCTAAAGACAGCAGCACGTCTCCTAAAGGCAATAAAGACACTCCTCATTATAATCCCTCTGTCACATGTTTTAAGATCAGGTGGCCTGGTTTAGTAAGAATCTTGTTTTGATGGTTCTCCAACTCAATATATTAATGACAGCACTCCCGGTAACCTTAGGGATGAGAGCACCCACCAATCCCCTCAGGGATGAGTTAATTATTCGATGGAGTTCTTTCCTCACAGGCAAGGGTGAAACGAATGTACAAACGACAAACCAAAAGGTGAGGATGTTCTCTTTGTTTAGGTTAAATGGCAGTTTCCAGTGGGGATTTTCTTGCGTAATAAGTGTTTATGAATAGAGGTAAAAAGGAAAGTGGTTTCTCTGTGACAAGCCTACTGATCCAGCTGAGAGAGAGACCAAGCCCATCTTCGCTAGCGCCTCTGCGGCTGGCCAGATGATGGAAGCAACAGTGCCTGGAGCCACACCCTCTTTTGCTCCAGAGGGTTTTCTTTTCCAGGCCCCTTTGGGCCTGAAGTCTTTCCAGCCTGTTCCCCTCTCCCCTCGCTCAGCTGATGCCTTCATCACCCCCAGGTACTGACATCACCACATGCACCTTTAATTATACCAAAGTGATATTTGCTGTGTAAAGGACTGCACTCTGTTTGCTCCACAACCACATTTCGCTACAGTAGAAACTTATTGCTTCTAACGTCCATGTGCCAATTCTTCTACAATTTAAGTCCAGGGTAAACTGACTGAAGGATATTTAACTTCTAGGTGTAAAGTGTGGCTACATTTTGGACACATCTCAACTGTAGATCTAAAGACCCTATTCCAGAAGTTCTGAATTTTTTATTTATTTATTTTTTTGTAAATATAAATCATTGAGTGGTGTTGAATTTGACTCCATAGTGCCAGTGAGGCCTCTGTCCTTTCCTCCTCCTCCCCTGTGGCTCCTGGCCCTTTGGCAGTGCCCACTGCCTCCCCTTCAGTCCTGTCACCTCCCTCGGACCAGGAGCCGCAGCACGACATCCCCTACTTCAGGTGATCGTCACGCATGTCACTCACTAAGGCATCTTGCTTTGGGTCATCATATATCCTCTTTATGAAAGATGTGCAGATATGATCTTGAGCAGGATAAATCTTAGAATGTTCTACACATTATAAGGACAACAAGAAAATATATAAGATAATTCTTGGGTATTTAATTGAGTATTAGAGGATGTAGAGTTGGGCACAGAGTCCTGGATGCTTATGGCTCTGCCCCTCTCCTCTCCTTCAGGGCAGTGATAGCTAGTGAGACGGACAGATTGACTGGTCTCTGTGAACACTGGGATTCCCGCATTGACGACCCATCTATTCCAGAGGAGAGTGAGTACCCCTACTGTTTCTCTCTCTTGATACTTGCTTGTCTTTCTACTACCCAGTGGGGTGAAATGTCTGTGCCACAATATTTTCTTCTCCAATTTAATTTCTTCACCAAGTAAATATAAGAGTAAATGTATATCACTTTTCAGCACTTTTTACAAACAAGCAGAATTTTTTAAAACTTAAAAATTGAAGACGGTTTACGCTATCCTTTTGGCTGGTAGATTTTTCCCCCAGGATGACCGCACACCAGCAGTGTTTATCCTTTGTTCCGCTCTTGTTGCACTGAAACTGTCTCACTCCCCTTTATAGTGCAGGACAATATGCGGACGGCTGTGGGACAGGCTCGGCTGCTGATAAAGGAGCGCTTTGGCCAGTTTAAGGGCCTGGTGGACAACTGTGCCTTGGGGAGAGGAGAGAAGGTCACCACCTGCTGTGACCTCCAGGGTTTCTGGGACATGGTCTACTACCAGGTGTGTGTGATCTAATATCTGTGGTTGGTCCCACCCTCTCGTGGGTTTTTACTGCTGTGCCAAGCATCTTCAGCTTAAATTGACATTTGTTTTTCTCCCACATCTATAATTTCAATTGAAGAAATTAACGTATTTGAATTTTTTAGTGAAGGTCCAGTCTGTCAATCTAAATATAAATATAAATCCAAACCCCCCAGGTAGAGGATGTCACCAGGAAGTTTAATGCTCTGAAAGAAGCGGAGACCAGAGGATGGAAGGATGAGCCCCAGCCTCAACTTCGTGCCAAAAAGAACATTCGGGTGAGCAGGACATACGCTCACGGTTATGGGTGTTCTAGTGTTGTGATCTGTGGCACAACCCCCACTGAAAATCCTGAAGGGTGAGGAAAAAAATAATAGTTTTAAAGCTAAACGGAGTGAAGCAGTCTGGAGATACAAAATAAGCACTGAAGCAAGGATTGGATGAACCATGTCGTGATTGCGGTGCTGTTATATTCTCCCTTCTGTCATAATAGTATCAAATGTATTCTTGATCCGCAATAATATCCTGGAGGCTACATATGTGTTAATGTAATATCTGTGTATTTTACTACAATTCTATTGGTGAATTACACCAGTGATTATAAAACGGTATGCTGTGGCACACTGGTGTACCAAGGGAGGTGGGCCTCTGCTGTGGAATTTGTCATGTTTTTGTCTGTAAAACGCTTGTGTGTAGAGCTACTTTCTTACACCACTCTCACTGAAGCCTCTGTTAATAATTCTAAAGCGTGCATGCATGAAGTTGCCTTGTTGGCCTTAGGTTAGTGATCCTAATTAAATGTGTTGGTAAAGCATCAGTTCATCATTTAACAGCACTTAAATTAGTTATCATATAATTAACAATAAAATCTGGTTTTGTTCTGCTAAATGGTTTCGAGTTTGTGTTTCAGAGGCAGCATAGGGTTTAATACAATTTATTTCACATTTATGTGGATGTACACATTGTATTTTGAGAAAAAATTGGTTTCATATGAACCTCACAATACCGGATTTAAGGTTGTACTGGTTTTAAGTGAAGTCCTTTTTGCTGAATGAACTCTGCCTGACTAACTGTAAATGTCTGACTCGTCTGACCTACCTATTCCCTACTCCTTACTCTTGGTGCAGATGCTGCCCCCAGCATCAGTGAAATTGTGTGTGGCGGAGGGTGGGGCCCCCGCAGCTGCTAGGAGTCGGCTAGCCACGGTAAAGGCTGCCATGAAGGTCAAGCAAGTGGTGGTCGTGGACAATGACAATGACAATGCCCTGGCTGGATCTGGTAGTCCTCAGGGGACCTATAGTCCTATAGGGACTGTGGTTCTTCATGGGGGCTTCTTCAAGGTGGAGAGTCCGGCCAAAATCCCCGGTAAGGTGTGTGTGTGTGTGTGTGTGTGTGTGTGTGTGTGATGGTTAGGGGTGACGTGTGTGTGTGTGTTTGCCCATGAGTTCCCAATACTGTGTTTTGTGTGCTATGGTCAGAGATAAAATGGAGTATATTTTCCTTTTTATGACTATGTAAAACTCCAAAATGGGTGATATCGGGGTGTATGACTGTAATGGCTAATTTTGTTTAACTGTATGTAATCCCTAAGCATCTCTATCTCTGTGCGTCCCTTTTCTACCTTTTATCTAAACGATCGTCTGTAAAATCTTTGGGTTTTTCATTTATTTTATACTCTCCTATAGGACCTTTGGGAAGATCCTCTCGCCTTAGTGCAGCCCCCTTCCCAGCTTTGTGACCCAGTCTTTCCCCCAGACCCTCACCCCAGCTTACCGCTCAGCTTGCCCCCTCCCACTTTCCGGGATCCTCCCAGGGACCCTTTCCATACATGTTCTGTTCCCGCTACTCCAGGCACCAGTGGCAGCTGCGTGGGGCACGATGGGTATCCTGAAATCCCTCTCGTCCAGCTGGAGCCTGTGATGGAAACCCAGTACTACCAGCATGCAGTAGTCGATGGAGGGCAGATTCAGAAACTCGCAGATAAGGCACAAGCTTGCAACCTATTGGAAATGAATCATCCGTTCGATGAACAGTCAAGGACAACATTGGATATGCTCTCTCTGTCGCCGTGTCTGATAGTAGATTCCTCCTGTGTCAAAGGGGACGGATTAAGTTTCACTCTCTCTCCTTCACCCTCAACTGAAGATGCTATGACTCAAAACGGACTGTTTGGCCCCAGAGATGCATCGCCTGTACCTTCCCCCCCGGGCAGCTCCAGCTCTAGGGCCCCCCTAGCCTATAGTGTTGGCAGGTAGGGCTAGTTCAACACTTCCCGTTTTTATTTAATACAGTTACATTCATTTTTGTCTATTTCACATTGTTTTTTTGCCAATGAGTTCATTGGGTGGTGTTCTTCCCTAGCAACGCTGTTTCTACAGACGTGGACCTGTACACAACTCCAGACACATCATTTGTTGAGGTAAGTGGCTCCCCTTTCACACTCTATTTTTTATCCGTACTTCCACAACCCCTCCCCTTTCAGACCCCTCTTTCTATTCTGTTAACTCCTGTACATCACCACGTGCCGATTTAAACTGGGAGGCGCTGAAAAAAATGGGATGTGCCTGTGAATTGTCAGAATATTCCAGGCCTGGACTTTGAGCGTTACCTCCAGCCCACTTTGAGAGGCAGCCTTTCACCAAGGGAAACTGTTGCCATGGAAGCATTGCCGCCAATGGCAAGTGACACATGCATGGAGAGGCCTGTGACCCAGCAGCAAGAAGAGCCTGAAGGTAGAGCATTGGCACACCGGGGCAAGTTTACTAAACTGTACAGCTATTACACAAACGCACACAGGGGAAAGTTTACTGAAGTATACAGTCATAACACACAGGAGCAGATTTACTGTACTGTACAGCCGTAACACATACAGGGGTAAGTTTATTAAACTGTACAGCTAAAACACACACATGGTCAAATTTACTAAACCAGTCGCTTGAGTGTACTCAAACTCTACCTCCTTATGTGCCCAGGTCTGGTCTTGGGGCAAACGTTCATCCAGCACACAGAGAAGGTAACATGGTTCACACCTGTTTGTTATGCTACTGTTATTCAATCTGTTATTCACGGTCTTGTTAAAACTGCTTACAGCTAGCTTTCCCCCTCACATCTTTCTCACTTTATCCTTGTCCCTTATTTTCCTCAGCCTGTAGGCACAGGGTTGCTGCTTTTCACCCCAGAACAGAGGGACAAAATCCGACATTCAGTGTGTGAGAGAGACCTGATGATGTTTACTCCTCCCTCTAGCCACTAGGCAGAGATGTGGTACTTTGCAACATTAACAGCTCTTTACTTAAAAAACAAGAATGTAGAAAATCTTTACGTTAACTTTAATTAGAAAAATCTGTAAACTTACTCTTCATTGTCACAAAGCTGACAGTAAATAAAAATTTGTATGTTTAACACGTGTCTCAGCTGCAGTCATCTGAGAGTTGGAAGGGGGAGGAAGTGTCGTGGCTGGGTTGGGTTACTGTGGTCATTTTGTAGAAAGTTATAACATCATCGTTATTCATCTTTCCAATGGTTTTTGATTATTTATACAAATGACAACACTTGACTTTTTTATACAGAAATAAAGTGCGATTTCAGAACGGCTTTCCCGTATGCTCGACCACTAGATGTATGCATACTCCCACAGGACCTTGAAAACGTACTTCGTTGTGAGTTCAGTCTTTGTACCTCTGCTACTCTAGTTGTAATAGAGTTAGAGGCCATTGCAGGGACAGTAATACAAATTAATCAAAGTGCTTGAGGGATTAAACGGTCAAAAGAAAAACAGTGACACTTAGAGTTAAGAAGGAAAAAACTGGGCTATGTTTTCAGTTTCACTATATTGAAAAATTCACCATATTTAAATTATTTCCATTTAGCAAGACTTAACACTCCTGCATGGGGTGAATTAAGTTTACACTGCCAATACATCAGATGTATTCCTATGAAATGACAAAGAAAAAGTTCAGAAGACTTTTTAAATAAAATATGAAACAACCAGCAAACCCTCAAGCTAGGCAACACGCCAAAAATGTCTAAAATACATTTTATTAAATTATTTATTCAAAGTTTAAACAGTTAACCAAACATAATACTTTTAGTGCAATAGTGCAAAATATACACCTCAATTCTCAAAAGACGTTGCTAGTCTGATGCTGAAAATCCATCTATTGTGTGTCTAGCATTGTGTATGCATATAATATTGTCTACGATTTTTTTTGTGCATGCAGAATCATGTTTATGTATATTCATATACAATGTATACATGTGTATGTATATAATTTGTGTAGTACATATGTGTAGCACATACATATTTTATACATACATACGTGTGTGTGTGAAGCATTGCGTGCATGCTCCTATGTGTACTTAGCAGTGGGTGCACATATATCTTTGTGTATCTATGTATCTTTGTAAGAAAGCAAGATTTGCTACTCGTTTGTACAATAGTGGAAGAGGGAGGTAACATGGAAGCTATTTTGCAATGTGTCCAATATTACACCATGAACCCCTGACTCAGCGATTAAAAGACAAGCAGAGAGCGAGAGAGAGAGAGAACTTGAGGGCTTCTCTCTACAAGACGGTAAAAAGGATCCTACGGCTTATTTTTGCATAGAAAGAAAAGTAGAGCCTCTGGTCCTCTTTCTGGGGCTAGCTGTGCCTCCTAACCGGATCTAGCCTGGCCATGTACTCTGAAGCGATACACACAAGTGTACTCTGGGTGACCCCAGTTGCTGAGAATCCTCAGCTCTACCATCCGGTATACCTCCATCGCTGGCTCCTGGAAGACAGAGACAGGAGCTGAACAGCACTGTCAGCACTAACACCTGAACATAGAGAATAGTCCCTTCAGCCAGCTGATTCACTAGTCAGTACTAGTCAATAAAATTAACTTGGTTCATGTGGAAGAACTTCCATCTTCAATTAGTCTCTGTCACTTACCAGGCGCCGATTGTACAAGGCCACAACCTAATCACATTAATCCACCAGCCTAGGCTGAAAGAGCCCAAAATTATTCTTGTTCATTCTGGCATCCTCACCGGCAATGTGAATGTCTGTATGGGCTCTCCGTCTTGGTCGTAGGTAAAGGTCCCCAGGAGAGTCCCCTCCTCGCGCTCATGAGCCATCCCCTGGGTGAGTCAGAGACATAAGTCAGAGACATGCGTCACCAGACACACACACACCCCTGGGCAAGTCAGAGACATGTGTCAGACCCCCAGGCCATTCTTCCAGTGGGTCATGCATGGGGCTACGCACATAGACAGCAAAATCACGGGGGGCACTGTCGATGCGGCCCGTGGGTGACAGGACTCGTGGCAGATGCTCCAGGGTAATGTGGCTGATTCGGACTGGGTAGGACAAAGCAATCACCAGGAAGCCCTGACCCCCCCGAAATGCCCAGCACTTCCCTGGGTACAGCTCGGGCTGCAAAACAAGAGTAGTAACAGTGTCAGATCTTGCAGAAGGGGATGGAAACAGTGCAGGAAAGCACTAAAGTTTGTTTGCATTTCCTCTAAGGTGAAATACAAAAATGAACATTGGTCCGCTGGTCAAACTTCTTCCCGAGCCCTCATTCACCTGAACACAGGAGATGGTGAGATGAAGAGAAAGGGTGTTACCTGTATGACAGTACGGGGACTCTCTGAGTGATACCACAGGGGAAACCCAAAGAGGCTGAGGCAGGCTGACCGGGTCCTAAAGGTCTCAGAACAGCGGGTGTTGATCACACTTGCTCCTGCACATAGACAAAGGATCATACGCGCGCACGCATGTACGCGTATACATACAAACACAAACGGACACACTTATACACAAACGGACACACTTATACACAAACATACTCACTATCATGAATCTAAACATCTAAAAGCAGTGATATAACCAAATCTGGAGGAAGAGCATTTGCACATAGAGCACCACTACTATGGAATAGCCTCCCAAAATCTGTGCGGGAATCGGACACGGTCTCTATATTTAAAGCAAGATTAAAGAC
>JAOVYW010006741.1:0-11305 GCA_025775045.1 Hiodon tergisus
AACCCCCCCCCCCCCCCCCCAATAAACCCCCCAATAAATTTTTTTATTTTTCCTAAATCATTGAAAATGTGCATATATTTAAACATTAATGAATTAAATTAATGAAAAAGGTGATTTGGGGAAAATTACAACTCAGTTACACAACCCTGAAAGTGAGGGATATATTAGTCTATTTTTCCTTCAATACACAATCCTTAGTAAAAGCTTATGAATTTGGATAGAAAGCTTCTGTTTATTGTTGACTAAAGTTTGGTGTTTGATTGCTACAGGGTAAAGTAACCAGAGAATCAAAAGCAGAAACACATCCAGAATATATGACAATTAAAGACAATTAAAAGAGTAACACAAAGGTAAACTGGGTGGAAAATAGAGAAAGATCTCCTTGGCTTCAATAAAATCATTGGTCAGTAACTAATTTAATGTCAATAAAATCTCTTAAAATGTTTTGCATTCACTGCGTCATAAATAAATGCGTTATAAATAGTGGGCCTCCCATGATATTTTAACTATGCCAACAGCAGTACCGAACTTGCATTCTTAACCTACTTCTAAAGGTGCTTTTGAAAAAACTTTAGATATATTCCCAATATTATTTTGTCGGTGTGTAATGCTAGAATCTTCTCACCAGTATATTACACAAATCAATCTCGCGTTTCCAATGGTTTTAGTTTAAGTCATCAAACATTTCCTCAGTTAGCGAAACGGTTACCATGGCAACGTCGAGACCATTTCCTCCCCACTGCCTTGACCCGGGTACAGCTTTTCACCGGGCTTTATTCTTAAACCTGTGAATGCATGCCTTGTAATTCATGTCACCGTGATACATTTTGCTGAAAGGGCACTGAAACCGTGTTTCATGACACCAGCGAATCCAAGTCAACCGCTTACGGACTGTGTCAAGAGTCTCTAGGACGGCATAGAAGCAAGCACACAACAGACAACCGAATGATATTGCAATTAGTCCTATTTGAATATTTATACAGCTATATATTGTATTATATATTATATTGTGCTAAAAGCAAAATAACAAATGCATAGATTCACAGATCGGTCCCTTAAAAACACCGTAATAGGAATTATTATGCAATATAGACATCACTATAATGTGACATTAATCATAATTTTCGAAATAGATGTACAATATATCTTTAACGTGAACGAACGGTCATTTAAGATAATTAATTTTTTGAATGGCAAATAAAATGGTTATTTAGCCTGCTCTCAGTACGGTACAGTACAGAGCACCTCATGTCCAGAGCTAAGCAGACCGAAGGAGGCGGGATTACTTACTGAAACATCGAGTCCTACCTCCAGATATGCTTTCTCCAATAATTATTACGATCGTTAGTTTAAATCATCATCTAGTTTAATAATACACGGAGAAACAACGCTTGCAACTACACAACAACAGTTTTAATGTCAATACTTAAATGTGCACAGCAAGATATCCGTTGCGAGCAACTCCAGTAACATGCATTTAAACCAACGATGAACAGGGTATATACAAATGGTCAAGCTTACCAATTGGAGTAAATAGTCAGGCGAGTATAACAGGTATTCCAAGCCACATCAAGGTTTTTGTGTAGGAGAAGGTCCCTTTTCCACAACCTGCCTGCTGATACACACCTAACTGCGGCCCCTCGGACCTGCGGAGCTCTGGAAAGCCTATCGCCGAAAGAATAGAGTCCGCGCCTGCGCTTCTAACAGCAGCGAACTGCTCAGGTGGAGACCGTGTCTCCACCCCGCAGTAGCAGGAGTACTTAAGAATAATTATATAATAAAAAAGACAACGGCTACAAAGGTCTTAGCCAAGAACGACTTCAGACTACACCCTTACTGTCAGACTTCTCGGAGGTTCAGCGGTCCGTCTATTTAGGGCGAAAAAATTGGATCTCATGAGAAAAAAAGGTCCTGGTAGCGTATCTATTCGGTGCATATTAAATTTAATTTTATATCGTTCAACTCGTATTTAGGCTAATCGGAAAAGGCGTGTGAGTCGTGCTATTAGTTGCGTTAAGTGATCGTTTTAAGTGACAGAAGCTCCTTTCAACTGACACTGCGTTCAATAATTAATAAAAATCACAATTACAGTTCACTGAATCCTGATTGATGAATAGTATTGTTATTCTCGCCTTCCTAGGCAGCATTTATAAAGAAAAGAAATATGCTAGACCCATCTTGGACCTCTAACAACTAAATCTATTACTGTTTCCCTGTCTTTTCTCTGTTAATTCCTTCTTTTAAAAAGCATAACACAATAAAGAAAAGAAAATAATTTTTAAATACCGCTGTATTTATTTAAGTGGCACTCGTTGCGCTGGCAGAATACCTCTTCAGCTGATATTTCAATCAGGCAGCACTAACTAATCTAATTGGTCACGGACCCTGTTTGCTTTTAAGGAGGCTGTCAGGAGTGCCTGAGGCATGTGCCTCAGTGTGTTTAAGATGATGGTCTGTGAGCCGTGTGTGCCTCAGTGTGTTTAAGATGATGGTCGGTGAGCCATGTGTACCTCAGTGTGTTTAAGATGATGGTCTGTGAGTCGTGTGTGTCTCAATGTGTTTAAGATGATGGTCAGTGAGCCATGTGTGTCTCAGTATGTTTAAGATGATGATCTGAGAGCCGTGTGTGTCTCAATGTATTTAAGATAATGATCGATGAGCTGAAAAGTGCACAACAGCAGCTTCTCTGCATCCCTATAACTCCATGTCAGCTATGTCCATGGTGCACTAGCGGTGGTATCTGCCTCGAGGGTAAAATTATGGTACAACGCAGTTCTGTCACTCGATTTGTGAGCTTCAGTGGCTTGGGTGTCAGTGTTTAGCAGTGGAGGAGCTTGCACACGGCCGACAGTAAGGACCTCTCAGGGCTCTGATAACCAGATCGCTGTGTGGGTCACCTGGTTCACAGACTGGGTTCACAGACTGTAGAGGGATGGAAATAACAAACAAACACATCAATGCATATGACCGGCATCGTATGGTAAAACGTTTCACTCCAAAGGACTGGGTTTTAGGTGTAGGGTTAGATTTAAAGTGTGGCTTCCAACAAGCTGAAGGAAGGCTTTGTTAACAACGATCTAAACAACAAACAGGACTTTGTTGGAGTTTGGATTACTTAAAGCGAACAGTAATTATAGAAGTGAAGACAAACAAAAACCACCTGTTACACCTGTTACTATGTGTACTATGTGTGTAGCTTCCTGCTTCTCTTTTCTCCCCCGTGCTTTCTGTTTTACATCCTCAGCCGACCAGTCAGAGGTTAAACGGCAGAGTCACTCTATCTTTATATGGCTCGTCTCAGATGACTGCCATAAAACTGTAATGGTGTATCAGGACTGTATCACTGGCCACATAGTGTAAATATAGAAGAAAAGCATAACTGCACTGGGTTACTAAATCTTGGCCTAGTGGAGGACTTAGTGCCAAAAACAATTGTTTGTGCTTAGAAGTCTACATATTTTATTAAAAGATGCGGCAGACTCTACTTTAGTACTGGGACAAACCATTGAAGCTGTTATCATTGCTGGTGGTGTAGTAGTTAAGAGGCAGGCTTAAAACTGAAGGGTTGCTGGTTCAAGTCCCACACTAGCTGTAGAAATGTAAGCTCTGCTTTGGATAAAAGTGTCTGCTAAGTAACACAAATGTAAATAGCTGAATTTGGTAGGAAGAAGGAAACGTTGTGTTTACAACTTAATTGGTATGACCAATAATATTCCCTGTAATTTTGGTTCACAGCTTCAACAACACAGTCAAAACTAGAGCGTCATGCAGACGCTGAAACCAGACTGCGAATCACTCGCCTAACTACAGTCACGGTGCAACTGACAGAGCAGTTAGTGGTCTACAGGGATTCCACTTTCCACTAACTTCTCCCCGCAAGGAACCGTTTTCTTTGCAATGTTTACGCTGGCTTTCTTGAAAGAACTTCTTGCTACCTACACTGCAATGCCTCATATTGCACGTCTACAGGTGTCACCTTATTCTGGATTCTAGTTTAATGTAATAGCATCTCAATTTGTGACTAGAAATGAAATATTAGCAATATCCTTTGTGTGTTGTGTTGTAGAATTGAATGGAACCAATTTTAATATTTTATATTTTAATTGAGGTTTTGATTTTATGGACACACATATAAAGTTTTTGTATACATCTCTTTGGTGTCTGTCATCTTTCTGACGGGGTTCTCCAGGTGTAAGAAAGGAATGGGTTATTTACTTCTGTGCCGATCAGTGAGGAGAGCCAAACCGAGGCAACTTCCCCTACTGCGTCTGTGTGTGATCTGTTTGGTTCAGTCACATGCTCGATCTTCCTCCCTGCCACTCTGGTCTCCCTCACCAGCCTGATCACCCTGATGCCACTGCAATCTGCTTCACCCCTGTTCTCAGGTGTAAAATGTATAAATGTTGAGGATACAGACGAAATGTTAAAACAATATAGCACTAGATTTATAGTGATTAACAGAGCTCTACTCCTTCATATACCTTCCATTGGGATTTTCAGTGTTGTTTAAGGCGTCATAAATCACAACGCTAACTCAGGTGTTCCCAACCTGTGACAACCGAAAAGTTTACTGACTTTCCCTAAGAAGATGATCCCGGATATGAATCACTCATTCAAGCAAAATCAGCATTGCAACATAGAACCGAGAAAAAAATCTTTAAAAAAACACTCTCTGAGGTCTGAACTGTTTGATATTATTTACAATAAGACAGGGCTGCCTTGCAGCTCACCGTCTTTCATGTAGAAGACTGGAGGGGAGGAGAGCCATAAACGGGTGGGCTAGCCATAAATATAGATAATGCATGGAATAGATAAGAAAGACACACCTTGAATTGCCCATATAGGGTGAGCAGAACATTAAATGTTTAGGTACTCCTCTAATAGACTGTGATAAGGAAGATCAGAAGTGGGCTGATGAGGCTTGCTATGGTGCCATGTGTGTGAGGTAGGATCCATTTGGGCAGGAAGGGGGGGCTAGAGATGTCTAGGCTTGTCCATGGGACAGAGAGACATCAAACACTCAGAGAGGGGTATAAAGTGCCTCAGAAATGTTTGTAAATTCAAAGAGCATTGTGGTCATAGCACGGTGATGACTTCCCTTGGTGCACATTGTTTTTCTTTTAATAAAAATTACTTTTTATAAAGGGAGTCAAATTCCCAACAATATAGAATTTTCTTTGCTTTCTTTTGCTGAAAAAAACATTTTTTGTTACTTTTATGTTACATTAATGCTATGTCTGCTACAGTAAGGCCCAGGGTGTAACTTTTTGCTAGGTTCAGAGTCACACTTGGATATTAGACCCAGCAAGGACCACTAAAGAGCAACCGCTGGTTTCCATTTCCACTAGAGTATGTATGCATG
Organism: Hiodon tergisus; assembly: GCA_025775045.1. Taxonomy (NCBI): domain Eukaryota; kingdom Metazoa; phylum Chordata; class Actinopteri; order Hiodontiformes; family Hiodontidae; genus Hiodon; species Hiodon tergisus. The sequence goes on from JAOVYW010006741.1 coordinate 5,363, forward strand.
TGAACACATGTAGTGATTAATAACACCGTAGGCAAACAGGACAGTACATTAAAAGATGCACAGTAGAGAATGCTGTGTGCTAGGAAAATGCCCAGGAAGATCAATAAGCATGCCATTTCTGTAAGATACCGCATCTCATGACCACAAACCGCAAGATAGAATGGGAATTGATTTTGTCACATACTCTCCTTTAAAGATACCAAATCTCCAACAAAGACGGGATTATGTAACCGGTGTCCCGGCAGCAGGTGCACAGGGTATGTAGTGTCCCTCTCCATCCTGGTGAAATTGGGAAGTGAAGGTCCCGTGATACCCTTGTGCATTAGATCAAGCCAAGCTTTAAAGCCATTTACACTCATTAAGCTACAAATTCATCATCTGGCTGACAAAAACTATTACCGGGAAAGGGTTTTCAGGCAGCTGGTTCTCTGTGCACCGATTTCTCTCTGCGCTGAGTTCTCTCTGTGCTGAGTTCTCTCTGCACTAAGTTTACTCTGTACAGAGTTCTCTGTGCACCGAGCCCTTCAGCATGGTTTTGGTGGTCAGGTCCCATTAGAGCGTGTTGGTCAGCCTGGTCAAGTGAATTATAATCAAAGGAAAGCTGTACCTCCACGTTTGGACAGATTTTAACCTCTTCATTGCTGTGCTGAGTCCCTCACCACTATTCACCACCTGACTCTGCTGAAAGGCTTTGCATTGGGCCTGTTCTAATCTGAAATGTTGGGATGAATCCACAATGTTAAACTTGCATGTTACCTGCTGTCAGGTTGTCTCACTGCCTTTATGTTTATTTACTAAGCAGAATAAACACTGTGCACCTTCAGGTGGTGCGTCACGGTAACATGCAAAGGGTCGTGATAACGCCAGCAATTCATTTCCCATTTCTCCCAGTGTGAAAGAACAGGGTGTTCTCATTCGCAGCGCCCAGCCATAAACAAGCCTGAATTGATCATGGACTAAGCCGTGGCTGCTGCCATGATAAAGACATTACCTATGCATCTGTGCTGGGCTTCCCACGTCACCACGGCCAGAGGCAGCCATGAGTAAGGTTTCTCTCTATGTATGACATCATCATTGTTCTCTGACAAGAGTATAATCATCATCTAATCCTGACCCCATATAAATAGAAAAAAACTATAGAAAGAGTGCTGTTTGCATTTACACTGCAAGAAATAAAGAACTGTCACCTACAGGCGTAGAATCTAGATGGAAATTGGAGCCTTAGTTTGAGGCCACAGAACTCCTTACTCACCCACTGCACCTCTGTCGCCACTGGCATGTCAAATGAAAGGGACACTGCAATGGTGACTCTGACTTCTGAGAAATCCATAGAGGCTGAAATCTTCAATTATACATAAACTCAGCTAAAGTGGCTATCAGTGGCAATATTTAGTTAATGGGTGTTTATTTTACAAATATAACTGATAGTGAACAATGACATCTAGAAAGATCTATGAGGTTATGGCCAAAATGTGTTTATTTTTTTCTGTGCTCACAATTCTCATTACGTAAAGCAGTAATGACAATGGGAGGCTTGAAACCACTAGAAACATAGTTAATGTCTAGGGGTCCCTTTAAATTAGTCAGAAGAAAGTTTTTAAAAATTAACTAGACAAGTTCGTTTATACAAAGGAAAGAAGATAGATGTTTCTCTAAGAGTCTGTTGAATGATTCACCTCCCAAAACACGGCAGGTGTAGCGAAGTCTTCCTATTTGAAAAGAAGGTGGAGAATTCGCACCTCATGACGTTTCACAAATCATTAAGACATTAATCTTACTTTTCGTTTTTCTAAAGATGGAAGTTAAAAAATTAAACTCTACTATAAACAGAAAACAAATAAAGACAGTGAACATACAGATTGTCAGTCTGCGGTAGCTACTTCTAGAGCTAGCTCGTTTATCAATGACTGTTATAATATTGTAGCGACCTGCGGGGTAGTGGGAGGGTTCACCTCACGTTCTGGGGTGACAACACCTGTCAGTTCGGTCGGGAGACGACTTTGTGAAGGCGGGAGATCACGTCAGGGACAGGTACACAAGAGAGGGGAGTTGGCAGGTGAAGGAAGTAAGGGGTAGCAAGAGTAAAAGAAGATGAGGTTGATATGATGTGTCGGAGAAAGTAGGAGAATCGAAAGAGAGCAGAGCTTGTGCTAGTGTGTCAGAGAGATAGAGCTAAAGATAGCGAAAATATTAGGAAAGATAGGAGGGAGAAGGAAAGATCGTGGGGAATACAGGAGGACATCATTTGTTATTTTGGCGTGGTCTCCGCCTAGAGGGACCGTGTGTGACGATTGCAATAAACAGCATAAAAAGGTGTCCCGACCACCATTCCGAGCATTACAGAACAAAAAACAAAAATCTCTTCAGGAAACTTACCGCAGACGCTACAATATTATAGTGTAAAACGAAGTAATCCTGGTGTATGCAGCCACCTTGCGGTCAATTAACAATTTAGTTTCACGTAGTCATCGAAGCTGTTGGAATCTGAATTGGCCAGTGACTATTGCATTAGTCACGTAATGTGGGACCTTTTCTGTTGTTCTAAACAACGTCATACTAAAAATGTTGCTATAATAGCATTCTAACATCTGAGAAACATTGCCAAGATTTGACATTTTTTAGGAGATCGGGATGCAGAGACAATAATCCACTCTTTTGTTACTTCCAGACTTGTTGTAATGCTATATTATCAGGTGGGTCAAATACAGCCACAAAAACATTACAAGTTGTTCAAAATGCAGCTGCTTGGATCCTTACTAGACGTAAGAAATATGATCACGTCACACCAGTGTTGGCTTTATTACATTGACTGGCAATAAGGTTTTTTAGTTACTTTTGTTAACATTTAAGGCTGTAAATGGGCTAGCTCCCTGGTATCTAACAGATATTATAATTCCGTATATCCCATCTAGATTACTTCACTTAGAAGTGGCTGGGAATCTATATACACCAAGAATAACCAAATAAAAATCTGGAGTATGAGCATTTGCATATAGAGCTATGGAATAGCCTCCCAAAATGTGCAGGAATCGGACACAGTCTCTAAATTTAAAAGAAGATTAAAAAGTATCTATTCAAACTTGCATTTAGTCAATAGAGGGACTGTGACAGTGAAGGGGCGGTGGCTATTAGAAATGTTTTGGTGGTAAGAACCATTCCTGTTGTCGCACCATCATTGGTGGTTCCCCCCTAGTTGGCTGGGTTCTGCCTTTGGTGGGGCGGGATGGGTTCTGACTACCTTCATGGCCATGTGTTGTTTCCGGCACTCACCCTTGTATGCTGCCATAGATATATGTAGCTGTGACCACTCACAAAGTTCCACTTTTCAAATTTTCAAATTACTTAACTTGAGATCATCCTGCTTACAGAGGTAAGCATTAACAATGTGCTATCACTCTCTTTTGAGCAATCACGTGAGGCATCCTGCAGGACTGCATCACTCTCAACACAGCAACCAGTGGACCTTTAGACTGGACTCCAGCCATCTGGGCCCCCACCCCTCTCCTCCAGATAATACAATGTTTTGGAACTCCTCTACTGGAGGGCATCACACACTATGGACATTAGATTCTTTAATTCAGCTCCTAGTGCCAGCCAGCGGAGGATGGGCTCCCCCATTAAGCCGGGTTCCTCTCAAGGTTACTTCCTGCCAGCCTAGGGGGTTTTTCCTTGCCACGGTTGCCACTAGCATGCTTTTGGGGGGTCAGGCCTGGGACATATTGTATTTTTCTGTATGTAAGGCGTCTTTTTCACATGGAAACGTGAAAAACGTTATAAAAATAAATTGATTGATGGATTGATATAAGGGAATCCCTCCTGAGCAGTATACTAACGGAGGTGGAGGGAAACACGGACATGCAAGACTCACCGGATGATCCAGGTATGTAATAAGTATTCCCTCATTTGAAGAGTAAACCAAATGCATTCAAACTGTATTTAAACATTTTTTTACACAAATAATTGACATTTGCTTTTGTTTTAAGTCGCTGTGGGTTCCAGTGGAGTTGGTGGTGCTGCAGCTGAGGCGGCGCTGAGTGCGCTTAGGCCCGGCATCTCCACTGCACCTCGTACAACTCCAGCGGCCGTGTCCTCACAGATACAGTCCTGCAGACGCAAAGAGACACCATCAACGTTATTAATGAGGTTGCCAAGGAATTGAAGGAGATTAAAAATGTTTTGTGTGATATCAGTTGTACAACACAACCTACAACATCATGGGGGAATGCCACATTCCTTAGCTATGCCACATTATGTTGTGAGGCTGTGGCTCAGGATGTCGCAGACTTTTTCAGGGTTGAATAATAGCTTTTCGCCTGAGGAATCGAGGCAGCGCCAACTTCCCTTCAGAAGCCCAATGGTGCGCTCCACAACAGCGTGTGCCTGGCAATGCCGCACATTGTAAGTTCCTCACCTCGGCGCTCTGCGGGTTGGCAAAAGGGGTGAGCAGCCACCGTTTGAGGGGATATCCACTGTTGCCTGCAAGGTTATTGAATTAGGCACTGCAGTAGGGAAAATTGCAATTGATGTAGAATGTCTAGAAGCCAGCCATCACACATAGCTCCGGCCTCAAGTCTGCGCCCAACAGTGCTGTTCCTCCATGTGAAGGAGTCATGGGTTGGCCCAGGCCACCGAGCCACTACATTAGTTGATACCATGTCCGCATCACATATGATTTGGACATTAATGGAATGCTTTCGATTAATGAAAGCAAATTCATTCTCACTCGGTGCCCTTATAACAACATGAGCGCAGTCAATAGCTCCGTTTACATTTGGGAAACCGGAAATTGCAATTTTATTTGCATGTTCACCCACCGTGTAAGGAAATTTAATGTAGAGGGGCGTCAATCCAGTTACACCTCCTACCATATCTGGCATAACGTGGCTTAAGGTTGGCTGAGAGATCCCTGACCTGTCAGCCAATTCCCTTTGAAAAGTGCTTGTTGCTAGAAATCTGAGGGTTGTCAGGACTTGAAGTGGTACAGACATGGCTTGGTTTCTGCGGGTGCTTCTCTGTAAGCCTGGGCCCACACAGAGATCCAAGATAATAGCCCTTGGTAATCGGAACCGGCTCATAAGCCACTCATCATCATTGGCCAGTAAATCTTGCTGGTCTCTGAATATTCTCTCTCTCTGAATTCTTCCATTCACCAAATCTTCCAACAGTGCCAAAGCAGCCATTGTGCGTCATTACGCATTGCAATTGCATGCCTTTTTATACCCACCCATTTTATTGTAAAAGCTACCCAATTTCGTAACACTTTCAGGTATGGTAATTGCACTGACTTTTATTGACAATGACATTATCACATTGACAGTTATGCGCAATTAACATGTGATAACATATATGAAACTAAGCACTCGTACCTGACATTCTGAGGCAACAGCGTCAGTTTAAACGTAATTTGTCCTCCTGTTCACCTTATTATTTATGATAATACATTTTATTACATGCAAGAAGTGTTTAATAATTACAGATCCAATTAAGTATGATTCCCGATTAAACTACAATATATTTGAGCTGTTATTTTGCAAAAACAGATCTCCATTTGTTGGCTATTTATACAAAATCATGTTTTTTGTGTGCACTCCAGGAAACTCTTATGATAAACATGAGAGGTTATATTTGGATTTATTTTTCACAATGTTATCAATTTAAAAGCTTTTCTCGAGTTTCATCCTTCTGCCAACGGAGTCCAATTTTTGTGCGTACGCATGTGCGTGGAGGACCGCATGTTCTCACGTCAAGTTTGTTTTTTATAAATCCCAAAGTTTCCTTAGAAACTAGCGTACGCATTCTTTTGTGCATATGCAACGTTTATAGATAAGCCCCCAGGGCATTGGGTGGGTCATAGGGAAAGAGAGCAACAGGAGGGTGTGATTTAACTTTTGAATTTTATTGTTTTTTTCAAATGTCTTGGGCTATAGTCAAGAATAAAATTAT
>JAOVYW010006743.1:0-11303 GCA_025775045.1 Hiodon tergisus
GAGAGAGCAAGAGAGAGAGCGTGTGAGAGAGAGAGAGAGAGAGAGCGAGAGAGAGAGAGAGAGCGTGTGAGAGAGAGAGAGAGAGAGAGAGAGAGAGAGAGAGAGAGAGATTGTCATTGTGCAACTTGGGCTAGTCAGTCTGGAAGTGAGGGCTGGGCAGAGGGGGGAAGGGGGGGTCCACAGAGATGGAGTGGATCAATGTTAGTAACGGGATATCATAATGGGACACATAGTCAAAAATGAAAATGGTGACACATCAGCGCTGAGTGCGGGGCGGAGAGGCGTATTATTATTGTACTGCTGTGCATAGAACTGGTTTCATTTACATGGCTTTTCTTTAGCATGAGTTTCATGGGTTTAAAACTATTGCTATTGGTCTGGCCTTCCTCTCTAGCTAATGGACAGCTTATTGTGAAGGAGCTAATGTTAGCATTTGTCTGTGTGATTGACGCAGTCACTCACTTGCTGCCCTGTTATTTGTTTTCGCTGATGCAACTGCAGACGCAGAGCACTGTCTGGCTGGAAAAATCAATGCTGCTAATTACTGGCTGACACATAGTCAGATATAGAGAGAGAGAGAGAGAGAGAGAGAGAGAGAGAGAGAGAGAGAGAGAGAGAGAGAGAGAGAGAGAGAGAGAGAGATAGAGAGAGGCATCTGCAGGCATCATCATACTTTAGCTGTACTTAACTTGGCAGGGTGTGTTAAGGGTGTGTTAAGGGTGTGTTCCATTTGAATCAAACATATTCACATTAAAAAACACTCTCATGAATACATGCTCTAAAACATACACACACACACACACACACACTAAGAATCACAAACGCCTTTTCCTGTACAGGCACACAGGTTTCTGCAATCACATGTAAGCATCCCTAACAAAGTTGCAGAACTTGAAATAAAGCATACATGCACAAACATTCACAAACACACACACGCACAAATACACACACATGCATGCACACATGCGCACACACACACACACACACACACACACTCACACACGCGCGCGCACACACACACTCACACACGCGCGCGCACACACACACACACACACACACACACACACACACACACACACACACCCTCTGCCAAGCAATAAAGCAAGAAGAAGACAGTGATGAAAAGGAATCTGATATTGATACCAACATTGTCAGCAGTAATGTAAAGCATTATAAGATGAGAGCAGTCAGCAAGTTGGTGTGCAAACAAACAGTCTCTGGTGTTAAGCTGTGCAGGGGATGGAACCCCCTGAGTGCACAAAGACATCTTCTCTAGGTCTTTTGGCCCGCCTTACTCTTACGTATTGTCATGATCTAAAAACCCTTGTGTGGTCAAAGGGTTTTTGTCCTTTTTTTTTCTTTTTCACACGGACACGTGTGCACATTGTACAAGGAATGACAGATGAGACAAAAGAGGTAACTCACTGTCACTTTCGGAAGGAGAGAAGAGAGACGAGCACGGGTATCCCTACTCAATTATGACCAACTTTCAACCTTTTATCCACAGCAGTGAGGTCACCACAGAGCTGTGGGAACAACAACCAAGCACCATTTCAAATATTCATGAACATGAAACATGAAAAACTTTCAATTGCAGAAAGCTTTCTGACTCAGTGAGATGTAAATGCATGCAGCTTTCTCTCTCACACACACACGCGCTCACGCACAATCACACGCACACGCACAACCATCCACACACACGCACACACACCTTCATGCAGACGCACATGCACAAACATACACATACACGCATGCACAAATACGTACACATACACATGCACACACACATGCACGCACATACGCATTCACATACACACACGCACGCATACACACACGTGCACACACATACACAAACACATACACACACGCACGCGCATACACACATGCACATACCATTATTACCATTACTATTTATTTAGAATGCCTAAAGTGTCAATTTGTATCCAAATGTCACTATGCAAAGGACAATGACCGTGTAGTGTATCTACTTCTCTTTTTCTGTCTCCTTTGCCCTACGTCTCTCTCTTTTGGGCTGGGCTCAGCTGGAAGGAAACAGCCTGGTGCAGAGGAGTGACAATATCCTCTGCACTTATACAATGGCTGCGCTGGCAGTGCGCAGTCCTTACAGCAGTAAGGGCTTGTGTGTCCCGCAGTTCTCTCTCCCAGTCCCTATCCCGTGGCTTCAGCTTGTGATGGGCTGCCTGTGTGTCGACACCCACAATGTCCTGCCACGGAGGTCAAGAGACTGCAGGGGGTCACCTATCCCACTGAAGGCATCACATTGTTAAAGGAAGCCCTACATCACGACACAGTGTGGTCTCTCTCTTCCTTTCCCTATGTCATGACACTGTGTGGTCTCTCCTCATCTCTTTACATCACAACCCAGTGTGGTCTCTCTCCCTTTCACCAAATCATGACATAGCGTAGTCTCTCTCTTCTTTTCCCTAAGTCATGACACTGTGTAGTCTCTCCTCATCTCTTTACACCACAACCCAGTGTGGTCTCTCTACTTTTCACTAAATCATGACACTGTGTAGTCTCTCCTCATCTCTTTACATCACAACCCAGTGTGGTCTCTCTCCCTTTCACTAAATAATGACACATTGTGGTCTCTCACTTTCTCTCCCTACATCAGAACACAGTGTGATCTTTCTCCCTCTCCTTACACCATGAGACAGTGTAGTTTCTCTCTTCCTGTCTAAGTGTCTTGATAAGAGTGTGGTCTGTCTCTTTTTCCCCCACATCAATAAACAGTGTGGGTCCTCTACCTCTTTCTTTACATCAAAACACACTTTCCCATGTCCGCATCAGTACTGTACGTCACACTTTATCCTATTTAAACAGTACACTGCTGGAAGGAGATCTAATGCCCCTGTATGAGTCATGTATCATTGGGGTGGAGATGTGATTGAACCCTGTGTCGCCAATAACATCTTAGTGATACTGAGTGACAGGCATTGACTTTAGTCTCTTGTTTTCTGTGAGGGATCATGGGAAAAGAGCATGCCAATAACTGGTCAGAATTAAAACACATCATCAACACCACCATGACTTATCAACAACTATACTCGTCACACATTAACGAATGTCAAATCCGTCATTATCATCTCCCTCTTCGTTACAATGGCTGCATCGCACAGCACTTTTCAGGGTGATAACTTATAAAAGCTCGTTAGATTTTCAAACAAAGATGAACAGCAAACCGATTTAAATCTACCTTATTTACCACCGAACCCTTGAGTGTCAGTGTGTTGTCTAATTGCGAGGAGAATGCGACGCATCTCTCCGCAATATAAGAACTTATACTTGGCCACTGCACTCCCGGAGTCCGACACATACGCATCTTTTTTCAAAAAGCAAAAATATGGACAAATCTCAAGTCTCACAGCGTCATCAGATCATGACAAACCCATAATATTGTCCAGTTTCCACAATTGAAAATAAAACCACAACAACTATGGAGTTTAATCTTGGTATAAACAACTTACCAGATGGGAATACAAATCCGTGAATACCACAGTCCTCCCCACCACAGCGAATATGAGTAGATGCGCTCTACGCTGATTCTAGCGTTTTATTTGGCTATTGTGCCTCGTTGTGTTTGAATTAGTTTTTCATTTCGTTTGCCGTCCTTGCAGTATTCAAACTTGGCTCACTGGCGTGTCACAGCAATTTGTTTACGACTAGCTGTCCGCGAAATGTCCGGGTGATGTTCCGCGCTGGCCAGCTGCTTCGGCGCTGTCTCCGCAGTGCTCGCGCATTCACTTCTCAAATCGGCTCTGAGCACTGGCCTTGTACTGACGTCAATGCTGCGGGCTGTCTTGAAGCACGAAAGGCAGGGCTTCGTATTAAAACTGTGTTGTTCTGAGATGAGCTTATCCAACGGAAGGCCCGTAAACTACTACAAAACAAACAAACAACATTCTTTGTTTATTTACTTGAAACACGACAGGGGTATTTCATACAGTGCCCGTTGCTGATTTGCAATAAAAGAACGCCGTTACACTTTTTGTGTATTGAAAAACAGAATAACGCACACAAATAAAACCATATGACCATGGATACAGTCTTGCTTTACTGTATGTTGGAATATGACATTAAACGAAAAAAGTAACAGATTTCACCGGAGCTATTAATTAATAAGAGAAACCAAGGCCAACAACAGCCTTGTATTTCAACGAAATGGAAAGTGATAATAGAACTCTCACGCTCACTGAAGCGGGAATGAATAAATCTCTGGATAATCATCCCAACATTCCAAATGACAGGCAAAGCACATCTGCAGAGGCGCCTATTTGGGGCAGAGAGCACTAATCAGGATTCCGTGCACACTCGGGCTGGCAAGAACTGGAATCCCTCTGAGCCTGCCGGAACCTCTCCGCTCCCAGCCTCACACGGGGACTTGGGGAACGGCGACTGACATCAGAATACATTACATCGCATTCACAGAGACCGTGCGCGCACACTAGCGAATGTGCGGACTTGCGATCACACACACGCTCGCAGCAACACATGCCTGCTCGTATCAGGCCATTATAATCACACGGCACTTACACAACACAGTGTGCTCACGGGGCTGTGAATCTCTGCGCTAGCAGGCTTTTGATGGAGACTGAGAACCCGAGGGAGTTTTGGGTTTTCTTGTTAATGACCACAGCGTGAGTGCTTTTATTCAAAGATTTCAGCTGGAGCTGGAATAGGCCTGGGTCACTAATTAGTCTTCCTGTGTACGTTGTATATTATTCACTGAAACACTATTCATTAAGGATAGATTTGCATTTTCCCTGTTAATAATGATTAAAAAAATAGCAAAAGAAATTTTTTTTTTACTTATGACTGCTGTGTCCGCCAGACACACACAGAAATGAAGAGGTTTCTGACCGTTACAGAACGTTCCCATCAAAATGATCTCTCAAATTAAAAAATGAAAATGGCCTGCTGGACTCACCGGACGAGAACAACGGGAAACAGAACACAGAAAAAGACGGAGAGGCGAGCAGAGTGTGGAGAAAACTTACAGAGGCGAGCAGAGTGTGGAGAAAACTTCATCCTGCCAGATTAGACGTACATGAAAACATGAGTAAGCAATTATTTTTCCATCCAGATCTCTCTTGTCGTCACTTGGAGGAACTGGAACCCTTCTGCCGGATCGAGAAATGCGAGTTTAGTCTTTCCGATAAAGCTGTCTGCTGTTACATTCATGACTGCAGAAGCAAATGGAGCAGAGTTTGGTGCGTGTGAAATGGCTGTGTGAAAAACAACACTTTCATCATAGCAGTCCGTTATTTGTCTGTTGGTTCAGAAGTTGTCTTGGTGGCCTGGTTATGTATAGCCTAAGCCTGTCCTTGCTGTGAGAGAAATGGGACACCTGTTCCACAGGACGTGAATGGAGAGAGGGCTTCGTGGATCATATTGAAAGAGAAGAGCACTGCTCTGTTGTTGTCTTGGAAGAAAGCCCAATGGTCCTACCTTACCCAGAGAGGAATTCTGTTCCTAGGGGCTTCAATTCTGTTAGGGTAAAAAGTGAAGCTCTTTAGAGCTTAAAGAATATCTGGAGGGGAAACAGTAGCAGCACCAGAATTTTCAGGGGACCTATACATATACACCTGTACCTGTACATATACACCTGTACCTATACAGACCTATACATATACACCTGTACCTATACAGACCTATACATATACACCTGTACCTATACAGACCTATACATATACACCTGTACCTATACATATACCCCTAGACCTATACAGACCTGTACATATACACCTGTACCTATACAGACCTATACATATACACCTGTACCTATACAGACCTGTACATATACACCTAGACCTATACGGACCTATACATATACACCTGTACCTATACAGACCTGTACATATACACCTGTACCTATACGGACCTATACATATACACCTATACCTATACAGACCTGTACATATACACCTATACTTATACACCTATACCTATACAAGCACCTCCTCAATGTGAAGTAGAGTAAGTAAAATGTTTTTTTATAGTATAATAGATAATTCTTGATAATGTCAAGGCTGGACTGAAAACATCTCAAACTCTGTTTCCTTACTGTGGGTAACTTTAATGCACATGAGCGCCCCCTAGTGTAAACTTCGTAGCAACGCAGGTATCTGTGATACACAAATAAGTGTGTTTAACATTGAGAGAAAAAGTCAGGCCGCCCAGAGATTTAATAAATAACAACAAATCATAAAAACGTAGAGTAGAAAAACCACACACTCTTCATATAATATTCATCTGTGTAAATGGAGTGTGTGTAAGTATACAATCTGTAAACTCTAAAATCTTTTTTAAATAATAAAATAAAAGCTATTCGTTTAGCAAATAAACGGCATGGTAGCCTTGGTAGCTAGGTAGCTGAAAAGACTGATATTATTTCTAATCAGCAATTGTTGTTTTTTGTGTGTGTGTGTGTGTGTTTTCTCCCCAACCACACCACACGTGAAAGGGTGAGAAAGTACAACTGGTCATCCCCCTGAAGGTTGGAGGAGAGACACGTCCCTCTCAGTGGCATTGGTGATTACCCATCATGCAAATCAGCCTCAACTCAATTTAACCATTGCCGGGCATGTGTGGCAGTGATTTAACTAACGATGACAGGCTTATAACTGAAAAGGCTGCTGGTTCAAGCTGGAATCATAATGCCGGTTGTGGGCTGGGATTTCATTGGGGACCAGCACACGCTGGAGTCGAGGGCAGTGAGAGGAATATGCTTTATCGGGGGATTTGGTGGGAGGCGGGGGGGTGGAGGTATGGGCGAGGCACCTGTATTCAATGACTGATTAAATTGAAGGGTAGACAAAGTTACCAGGCAAGACAAGGTATTTCTGACCAGGTTGAGGCTGGGTCACTGAAGGCTAAGATACTGTCGGGAGGGGGGTTGGAAAGTACCTAGGCGATTTGTGTGTGGGGTGATGAGACTTGAAAACAGTTCCTCATGTTTTTCCTCTGTAGGAATTATGACGCTGAGAGGCGGATTATGTACTGTCAGCTGGCTGCATTAGGCGTGACTACGTACAGACACTCTTTAGTCCAGTGGACCACTGTGATCAAGCTTTTAGCAGCCGTTCTCTAGTTTCTATATCCCACAGACCTGACCTCCTCGCTGTAACATTTTTTCTGCTTGTATGAGCTGTGCTATTAGAGTCCTTTGGGCGGCAGTAATACGCATACCGTCTTTCTGAAGGTTGAAAGAAGAAACTCGCTGCTGACAAAAATGTTCAAAGAAAAACATATGAAATGCGCCCATGATCGAAGACATCGAGTAAAGGTTTTGTTCTAGCCATAGTCCGCTTAATTTCCTTAAAATTTAATCTCGTAGGTTGAATAACAATCCCGTTCTATTTTCTAGGAATTAAAATCCAACGATTTCCTTGCTCTTTCATACCGAAATAAGAGTTCCCAGCGAACGTCCCTCAACGTATTACCTATGTTACCGATGTTAACGTTGAACTTTAAATTGGAACTATGTCGACTGGGTGGACGGCTCGCACATGAGCCTTAAACGCATTCACAGAAACGTTAACTCCAATGTTATTTATTGCTAGGTGTATAGAGTTCAAGAACGGCCTATTTAATTAAATTGAAATGTTATTCTTTCTAATGACTTCAAATTAAGTTATAACTCTGTGTTTTAGTAGTTTCAGCTATTCTGTTATATGATAGTACGGTTTTCTATCATAACGCGATAGAAAATCCCTGTGTATATTTAGCAATGTATCAAAAACACTGGACACACTGGTAATAAAACGAGCCACTTGTATTTTGAAAAACCGTAACAGGAAGTTGCTTTGTTGTTACCGGGAATAGTCACCGACTTAACACTTGAACCTCTGAAAAATATTATATTTCACAGGACTACAGAACCCGAGAAAGTAGTGTGTGATTATGACCTTCGTTTTGTTTAGGCGGGCCGATTGTCTGCAATCGATTGTCTCTTCCCGTTTTATCTTGCAGGCCCGTTTCGAAAAGAAAAGCTACACTGTGCAAGTAAGGTTGAGTGAAAAGTGTTGCCATTTTTTGCCGTTAATTATTTTATTCTCTAGCCATGAAATATCGGACACTTTTAGTGTCTGCTCGAAATGATGAACATTGGACTTGTTATCTTAGAAAAGTAGTTCTCAGTGTTGGCGTTGCATGCTCGTCCATATAGGCTACTCCGTTCATTCAGAATAACTCCGACTATAGATTCGCAATGTCGGTTCTGGGATCCACTGTTTTCGTAACACCAAGCCCTTGTAATTATGGATGGTTAGAATGAATAATTGATTTTGCAGTTTAGATTTGACACCCCATTTACAGCCCAGTATCATCAGGCCATTGTAAAGTACTGAAGTTAAATTGTTTTTGGTCCGTCCTCCTCTAGGGCGGCGACCTTGAGCGGGTGGTGTCTGCTTTCCGTGCGGTGACAGGAAATGAGGGCGTGTCACTGGGAAGAGCTGTCAGAGAACAGCATGGAAAGGATGAGTCTGTACACAAGTAAGGGCGCTGTTTTCCGCATCGACACTAGTCTTATCCGTGTACCCTGGCCTTCTGTTGTTAAGACAACGTCCTCAGTGACTCAGGCCTACTGCGTCGTCCTTCAGTCGAGCTTGGGGTCAAACGCAAAGTCCTTGTGTCCCGGACCTTCCTCCCGGATTACGGCAGTTTTTTTTCTCCCCCCGTGGGTGTGGTGCGTTCCGCGCAGATGTCGCCCTCCAGATGTGGTGGTCTGGCCCCGCAGTGTGGAGGAGGTTAGTGCCCTTGCCAAGATCTGTCACCACCACCGCCTCCCCATCATACCCTTTGGCACTGGCACCGGGCTGGAGGGGGGTGTTGGAGCCACAAAGGTGAGAGAGAGCAAAACAATTGTGTTTGTGTGTGTGGGGTGGGGTGTTTACATCTATGACTCAAGGTGTATACCAAAGGTTAAAGAAATAAATGTAGCTGGAGATAAGGGCTCCTCAGCAAAGGCCATATTGAACCCTTAAGCTGTCTGCCTGCCTTCCTGTTAGGGCGGGGTGTGTTTTAATATGATGAAGATGGACCAAGTCCGTGCCCTCCACCAGGAAGACTTTGATGTAGCTGTGGAGCCGGGTGTCACCCGTAAAGCCCTCAACGCCTACTTACGCGACACTGGACTCTGGTTCCCTGTCGGTGAGCGCAACACCCACGCCTGTGACAGGCCACGCCTGTGACAGGCCACAGTGCCACACCTGTGACAGGCCACGCCTGTGACAGACCACGCCTGTGACAGGCCACAGTGCCACACCTGTGACAGGCCACGCCTGTGACAGGCCACACCTGTGACAGATCACACCTGTGACAGACCACACCTGTGACAGGCCACAGTGACTTTAGCTGGAGCCGTCTCAAGCCCGTCCAGGTTTTATTATCACCCAGGATCCCTAGGTATAGGAGCACTTTCATATTGTCTGTGGCTTAGTACTTATCTAATGGTTATCTTTCTGCAGTGGGGAAAATGTATCAAACTGTTTTTTTTATTTTGACTTGTTACCTACCCTCCAACAGTAAATTCCTGTTTAAAAAAAAATAAAAAATCTGATTTTTAAAATTCATTTTCTGAACTGGTATACCTGGGAAAATGAACACAACGTAGGTACATTTGAAGTATATTTGAAAGTCAGATCCATCGGTTGTAAACCTGGGGTTTTTCGTTTTAGATGAGCTTATCCTAAGATGACAGAGAGTTCAAGCCACACGGATTTGGCTCCTGGGAAGTGGAACGTGGTGCAAATAAGACAGATGTGAGGGAGAGATAAAAACGGCGGTGAATTGATTTTCAGATTTATCTGACGGCATCAAAAAGCTTTTCAGTTGCTGTGGATTTCTTAAAAACGCCGCTTTGATCGCAATTTTTAAATAGATCGAAGATCGAAGCTATTTTTTTCTCCTTTTTAAAGCTTTCCAATATGCTTCGAATGTACCCATGTTGATCATCCTACAGTGGTGTATCACCAGGATCGGGTCAGAACCGTTTCTGGAACAAAGTGAATCAACGGGGCGTGCTTAGCAGCCCCTCTGGATTTGTTTAAGAAAGGTGTGCAGTGAATCTACTCTAACTGGGACACATCATTTTGGATTTTCCAATAGCTTTCAGCAGGCTACGAAGTGAGCAACTTATTCTCAAAAAGAAATGTAGAGGATTTGCAACTAGATGAAAATGGAACTGCAAAAAGGGTGGGAAGGTTTTCGGACACTATTAAACTACAAAAGCTACCAAACCAATGTTTAGACTGTTTTGGCTGAGGTTCCAGCCCCAGGAATCCGACATGCTTGCCTTTAAAAGGAACTCGCAATTGCTTGGCAATGCTGGACTTGACGTCGACTCTCTCTCACAGACCCGGGCGCCGACGCGTCTCTCTGTGGCATGGCCGCCACCAGCGCGTCCGGCACCAACGCGGTGCGGTACGGTACCATGCGTGAGAACGTTCTCAACCTGGAGGTGGTGCTGGCGGATGGAACCATTTTGCACACGGCCGGCAAGGGAAGACGTCCCAGGTGATGCACACCTGACTGTACTACCGTCACCCTGGAAACCTGACTGTACTACCGTCACCCTGGAAACCTGACTGTACTACCGTCATCCTGGGTGGTCTTTAACGAGCCACACATCTTTATTGAATTTAAAGTAACCTAGGTCATGTGTAGGGTTGTGATTGTGGACCGGTTCCAAAGAACTGTGTATAAACCGTATTCAGATGACCTGGTCAGGTCTTCTTTTCCAGTGATGATGCTGATATGTCTGAATTTCAGCACAGAAATGTCAAACTGTGCTGAATAGTCTTTAGTCTGAGCCACTTTAGACTCATTTTGATATTTAAACCTTTTGAGTTAATCCTCATTTAGTTTTCAACATGATTATGACCAGTATTATGAGGAGGTAATATAATAGGCCTTTCTGCGGTAGTTTGAAATTGCCCCTGATCACAATAATATCTCAGAATTTTCTCAGTTCTGAGCCATTTTTCCTCTGTATATCCCTACTGTCAGGAAGACATCGGCAGGATACAACCTGACAAACCTGTTTGTGGGGTCAGAGGGCACGCTTGGGGTGTTGACCAAGGCCACACTACGGCTGTATGGGATCCCAGAAGCTGTGGTTTCGGCTGTCTGCTCCTTCCCTTCCGTTCAGGCTGCAGTGGACAGCACTGTCCAAGTTCTGCAGGCTGGGATCCCCATTGCCCGGATTGGTGAGGAGTGATGAGGGATGCAATGCGAGATGTGGTGAGGGATGCGGTGGTGAGGGATGCGGTGGTGAGGGATGC
>JAOVYW010006744.1:1393-11600 GCA_025775045.1 Hiodon tergisus
ACACACACACACACACACACACACACACACACACACACAGGTTTCCCAAAGTTGCAGGAACATGATTATTGCATTGTATGCGAACTTGTGATAATGACATTTGAGTTTCAGCCTAAGTTTAAATTTTGCCCACGTCGTCACGTTCGTTAGGGCCAGGTTCATTTAGCTCATTTAAAATGGCTCATCATCATCTTTTGCTCCCTATACTATTACATCCATCTGAACTTGTGGGGTTTATTACAGGAACATTTCAACAGCTCAGCCTTATCCTGTTTCTCAGATAGAACAAAACCTAGGACGTCAATGATGATTATTTGTTTGTTCCTGGCTTCATGGCCCTGAATGAAGGACTTGCTTCATTTATTTTGACCTGTACACTTTAATAGTTTACTAATATAACGATCATTTTATTTGCTTGTCAATAATTAAGGCTAAACATTTATTATTTTCTATGGTTAAAATAACTTAACCAGACTCACTTGGCTAACATGCTTTTTACAAAATGGCTGAGTAAATACTTCAAATAATTTGTGAAGTGTGACACTGTTTTGGTGAAATGTAACTGGAGACATGACATCCTTAATATGCAGCGTTGACAGTACAGCTTCACAGCGTTACTGGATAATGATGGTTCCAAAGTACCCCCTAGGGTCCAAAACTCCACTCATAACCCTCTGTAATATCAAGATCACCAAAGGAAATTTTAAAATCAGATTTGACTTCACATATTTGATATTTTGAATTTCCAGCAGCCATCTATTTTAATTCTAACTAGCTTCAAATATATGAATGAATAGGGTACACTGTGTTTCGGAGAAATTGCAGTCGTGATTTTTAATTTACTTGTCTAAATAAAGTGGTGTTTTTGCTGTGATTCTGTGATTGGATAGTGAGTACTGCAGAACGTACCGGTTTTGGTCGTTTCTTTGGCGGACTCTGCCACCTGCTGCACAGCATCCTGAGTTGCTCGGACTGAAAAGAGATTTTTACTTTTTTATAAATAAAAAAAAGCCCATCCATTGCTTTCTATCTCTATTTATGGAACGCTTCCAGGGGAAAAAAAATCTGATCCAGCTTTACTATTTAGCAATACAACATGTATTGCTTTGAACAGTAATAATAAGGTTGTGCAGATCTGGTCATTTTGATTGATTAAAGGGGCAAATTACTCATTTACATCTCAACTTAAACCGTCTCATTAACTCAACTGGAAGTGATAGAATATGTCCTATAACTTTTTTTCTTTCTTACTGAAATCTAGGATAGTGGTTTTTACTTCCACCACCGGTAAGATCAAAGTGAAACCTACAGAGTGTGACATACACTGTAAGACCCACACAGTGACATTCATTTATTTTTCACCTAAATACTAATACCTAATACCTGAATTAGTAGGTAGTGGAATGATGTTTTGTTTTAAAAATAAATTTTTTTGAATACGGTAAAGTAATTCTCAGAGGATAGTTATGCAAGTAGGGAAACGGATATCGTTATATGACCTTTTCATGAATTCACAAATTGAATTCACGTTTTTTTTTTTTTTAAACCCTTTGAACCAAAATACCAGTACTTACAACTTAACCTCACGTTTCCTTATCTTGCACAGCAAAATGGCATAACGCTTTTAATTTGACTAAGTGGTCGAGGGACCACTTCTGACAAACGCCTGAGGCAGCAGAGACATTCAAATAGGTGAATCGCATTGCAAAGGTACTGAGGAAAATTAGGACCATGAAAATAAAGCTGTAGTCCCTTGAGGGGTACACTTCAGTTTTATATGAGATACTACAGTCCCCGCTGTTGGATTATGTGGAGCCCAGTGGTACAGTGAGTGAGTCTGTCCTACCTGTGGAGTCTGTGACCCCCTTGGTGGCAGCCAGGGTGGTACTCTTCAGCCCTTCCAAAGACTTGTTGATGGAAGCCATGTCCCCCAACCGTCTAGCAGTGGCTTTCACCAGGCATCAGGAACGCTGGGATGGGAATGCCCGTTTAATACCCTCTACCACGGGACAGCGGTGCTAAGCTAACGCGGACCAAACTGATTACCCATGCATAATCATTTAAAAGGCCCAGATTAAAGTGGCATTCCAGAAATTAGCCCGTCTGGTGAAGCAGTACTGTGTATTCACTCTGGTCAGCAGTTATTTTTAAGCACTGATTGAGAAAGCTGTGTGTTCGGATGAATGTGACCTCAGACGTTAAGACTGCCTTTGGTTCTGTCTGACGGTTGTCATTCTCACGTAAAGCCTTGTGGAAAAATGTTGGCCGAGAAAGAAAAGAAAATCAAAACACATGAAGCAGGGGTAAAACGCAACTTTTTTTCCAGTATTTATTATTTACAATGGATTTATTTGTCTTGCTTGACACATAGACCTTAATTCAGATAATTCCTGCATGTTTTAAAGCACATGTTGAACTTACACACTCAGTGTTAATTTAAGACGCATTTATAGCTACAATAATTTATACTTCTTTAAAATCATCAATACACACACACGCACGCACATTTATATACATATATATTTTTCGTCCATTTCTAACATATGCCTCACTGGAATGATTTCACAAGAAACTTTTTAAATACAATGTATAAAACCCTAGCATGTGAAACATCAAATAACAGCTTGTGTCATTAATGAAAAAAACAAGAGAACTGAAATACAGGAATTGTACACAGCTAAATAGGATTATTATTGTTCTCATGTACGTACATTAGTGGAGCTTATTGTCTTTCCACTTTCATTTGTCATTGGAAGATAGGAAACACCAACACTGCACACGAACACCCACACACTGATGCAATGAAGCACGGACCAAGGCCAAGTCTCATTTCATTGGGAGGGAAACAAGGAAATGAGACTTGCCAGAACAGGTATTTTGTCAACAACTAGACCAAACACATTACAGAAAAAAAAATAAACATAACATTTACAATATATCGTTATTATTACTTTTTTTTCTTTTTTTTTCTGTCAGGAAGAACATATCTGTGGGAAAACATTTTTTGCAACAAGGGTTACTGTGAGCATTTCGGAATTTGTCCGTCTATTTGTCGTCTTTACTGTGCTGCTGATTGCCTGAAAACTTGCGATAGGTGTTTTTATGCTTCTGGTTCATAATCCTGGTACTGGCCCTGCTGAAGAAATAAAAAGGAACTAAGTTAATAAATGACTAACAGTTCACGTTTTTTTAAACTGGTATGAAGTTACCTTTGCTGGAATTAATTAATTTCATCTTGAATGTGGTCTCACTAATAAATATAAAATTATAAACAAGATGCTTCCAAGCAGATACTTATATATTTGTACCGTACCTTCCCATGAACAAATGTGTGTCTCTTTAAGTACTGATATCTTTTCCCCATGAGAGGGCAGCACTTACTACAGAACATGACTGCTGAGTGTTGATCCTGAATTAAGATCTAAAAATCACTGTCTATCTTGCTCATTTAAAAAAAAAAAATCAAAAACAAACCAACGTATTTTTCATTCATACATTTAGGCCACTAGTAGAGTAAATGGAAGGCTAAGCAGTTAAAAGCCCTTGGAGTATTCTCATTTCAGTGTGCTGAAGAGGCTCGTGTGACAGAGACACATAATGAGCATGCATCCGGGAGTTTCAGTGGGGATCCCTATTTATAGAAATGCAGGGCAGTCTCTACCATTACCCACGATGCACAGCGGCTCTTTGCATCACCACCACCACACCCACAGAGTCAGTAAAATCTTGCTGGTAAAACAGAGGTGGGGGAAGGGAATGCAAAGGAAAAAAGGCAGAGGAATGGAGAAGAAAAAGGAGAGCGAGGAGATTTTATGATCTTCCTATTCTGGATGACCGTCCAGCATTCTCAGGCTGATTCACAATAGAGGTCAGGACCAGTAGGTGGCAATTCAACATTTGGTGTTAGTCTTTTCTAGAAGAGTCCCGATGGAAAAAAAAAAAAAAACCCCACCAAGTGCGTTCTTACACAGCTGTATGATCAGGGTTCCAAATTAATGAATAAAAATAAATAAATGAATAAACGCTTCATATAATTAGTACACCTATGCCAATATGGTCCCGTACAATAAGACCACTGTCGTTTACTTACCTTGACACAACCTTTAATGTTACCCATTAAAAAAAAAAGCTATGGCAACATATTTTTTGAATTAATTTTTATAAATAATACTCAGCAACAGTGATGCAGCATTAACAAGCGGATCTCTGGTGATACTTTGTTTTCCTGTCTGCCTCTAAATGCCCATGGGAAAAGTTCAATTGATGGAACCTTTTCTGTGTATTCCGGTCTCATTCACCCTTTATGTAAACAGCATCTGGTCCAAAACAATGGCCATTCGTCTAAATACCAATTTCAAATCAAAACAACCTTTAATCCACAATGGTCAGACAATCTAAATCGTATTGTGACTACAAAACATTGCGGTGTTGTATAAAACGGGGATGATACTTTTCAGCATCTCTATGGAAAGGATCTAATCCAGATGTTTTCTACATACAATCCCCCATTAGCTGGTCGAGCCGTTTCCATCTGTGCGACATGGTATCGACACTACAGTATCAAAAGAGCAAGCCCCAAATCCTAGAGATTAGATTAGCCTTTTCTTCTGAAAACGCTCAGTGTGTATCCATTCAAGATGAGAAGCTTTAACAGCGGCTAAAAACGCATGACATCCAAGTGTCTGAATTTAGCCAGAACGAAAGTTAGGGTGTCATCGGGGGAACAGTCACTCTCACAAAATGACTCAGCCATAACTAAAAAGTTTCTCTTCTTCGTTACCTGCAATGAATCCCCTCAGAATTCATGAAAAATTCCACAGAATTATCCCCCAACTTTCGAAAGGTAGCGTAAACATAAAAGGTGACAATCACTTCAATACTTCAAAATCACAATCAGAATTCTTCTTGATTTATACTGGAATAACTAATAAAAATCTTCCATCATTTGATCATGACATGAAAAATATATACAACAGCTAAGTCATTTTTGATTTGTAAAATACACCATTTATAGAAAAAAACGAGGAGATATTTTATTTTAACATTGTTACCCACCGGCTAAATTAGAGTAGCTAAGGCTACAAGCATCGCCTGTTGGTTTGTGTGAAAACGTAAAAAAAAAACACGTAGAAATTGCTCATACCTGCGGAGCTTCATCGTACGCCTCCCCCTCAGGATCCAGGAGAGGTTCTCCTAATGGCTCCTCCATGGCCTCCTGGCCCAGCTCCTCCGGCTATGGGTAAGTAAACACGACATGAGACACAGAGTCGCATCGGCCAGAACAGATCTCACCTAAAAACCCCACCAATGGCACAGACACTCAAAGCTCCATATAGAAAAGTCTCTAAAAGAAAAGCTCCACACAGAAAAGTCTCTAAAAGACTCAGAAGATGATTCTACCTCATTGGCACCAAAGCATTTGTTTAAGAATTACATTTAATTAGGGCTGGGCGATATGGCCAAAAATGTTATCACGATAAAAACATTTATATCAGTCGATGTCAATAATTGTCACGATAAACGTCAAATCATTATTTCTTGTTTAAAGTTTAAATGCTGATTTTTGCTCCTGAGTGAAAGTTGAAGAAACCAGACAGTTCATTGTGGTTTTAAACTATTCTTTATGGTCGGAACATGACAAACACTTGCCAAAAAGTGGATCATTTCACAAATCTGAGGTTGGACATTAAAAACAATTATAATGATAAAATCTTTTTTCAATATAAAAATATGCATGAGTAAAATTAAGTAAAATCATTTTTAACAAAATAAATATCTGATGTTTCCGCTTCTTGCTGTTTGAGGTCTCTGTTCACCTCGGTTGCTTTGTGCATCTGTGTGCTTTCGCTGTTCTTAGACTTTGCTTAACAAAACCACGTGGCAAGTCTTTTTCGAAGACCTAGTGGGAGTGCTGGTTTAATACAGTCACGTAATTATTTGACACGAGGTAAGGGCATTTACACTGAGACTGATACCAGCTAAAGGATCCAGCGTACCAGCTACATTGAATGCTCAGTAAGATATCAGAAATTTCAAAATGTGACTGTATTAAGGATTTTCCATTGAACTGGGAATGTTAATTTCTTATTAGTGAGCTCTACATCAAAAGTATGTCTTTTAATTAGATAAAAATAATTGCCGTTGCAAAGGGAAGGAAAATAAATACGTTAAATAGCTCTAATGCTAATACGTTGAATTTTTCTAATGTCTGACTTGGCAGTAACATTTTAGTCGACAAGGTATCATCCAATAGCTTTAATTTGAATTGTAAATAAAGTGAGTCTTGTTGTGTAATGACTGAATAAAGTGAGTGACCTTTCTTCAGTTTCTTGTCGACAATGTACTTAAGTCCAAATAAACTTAAGTCCAGTGTTCTACAAGAGATTTATCAGACAGACAAGTGGCTCTCATAGACTATGAACTGATGGCTAGCCTTAGAGTTAATCCCATTTCAGAGAGAGGGTGCTTTTTACTGTTTTCAGAGGGCTTACTGGAAGAGATTTAAGGCCCATACTTGTAAAGATTATTTCAATACCTTTAATATTATGTTGATAGATATGTAAATATGTTCTTTATTCAAAAAATCTTACAATTTAGTTATATTTTTTCCGCACTGAGAATGACAATAGTGGTTTTTTGAAGGATGGATAAAGACAGAATAATATACAAAGTTCAATCCAAAGATCTCAAATTGCTTCACAGTTTGAGGGACTCTTAGACACCTTGGTAACCCACGGTAACCACACATTCACAATTACTTATTTAGCGCAGAAAGCCCTCACAGCAAGGAAGAACCTCTGCATTATGGAATGAAGATGATGGTTATGCATCATCTCCACCCAAATGGAACTGTCTACACAATTAATGTCACTGTCACTCGTCATTCCAGCCTTTGTGACCAAACGGACGGCCAAATGTTACGCCCCGTTCAAAGTCAGCTATGCAGGCCCAGAATATCGGCCTCAGTGCGTCGCCTGCTCGTATATGAACAACAACGCGACTGCTGGGAGGAGACTTGTGAATTTCACAAACCAGTCATGCGAGTGGGCCACATACTTTGCACATATGTCGCATGGCACACGATGGTGTTTCTTCCGCGTCAACCAACAACTAACGTACAGCTTTTCAAAATATGCACATTATCATACGTACTCACCATTGTGACCAGTGGCGTTTCAAAAAAACGAACGGTTACTCTGGTATTTTTTTAAATAGCATTTAACTACATCTAAAAGCCTTAAGGTCGGGTCGCTGGAGTGACTGTGGAGCCAGTCGCTCTTCAATGAGACGGGGATGACGGTACAGCTGTATTGCATTACCTGCTGTTCTCAACTCCTGGGAATAAAGATACCTACTGTGGACTTATTTTTAACCTATGCTAATCGAGTCAATTAGGTCACCTTCAGATGCTGCATAATCCTACACAGCACCACGCAGATTAACTTCACCTTCCAGACCAGCGTTTTCTGGACTCTTTTTATTAGACCTGTTATCCATAAACAGTACATCCTGGGAAGCAGCCTAAGAAATGAATGCCAGCTGAATTATAGAAGTTGAGGGTCTATATTGTTTTTAGAATTGTTTTTGTTTGAAATCCTTTCCCCCCCCCCACCTGACTGTTTAAATTATATCCAGTTAGCTTTTCCTGCCAGTAACGTGGCTTCACAAAACATACACTGATGAAAAAATAAGAGGTTCCCTCTGAATAAGAAAGCTAATTTTGCCATTGGTTAGAAAATACAGATGCCTGAGTAAACAATGTAATATAAAATACTGATATAAAACAATTATACAGAATCCTGTTTGATGATTTATTACCCTTACTTCATGTGTTGGTATTTAAATTCACAGCTTTAGCAATGAGGAAGATGCAAATGCTATATTGATGTAGCACTGGGATTTACTGTTAACTCTACGGAAGACCAATTAAAAGAAGATTAATCAATTAATAGAATTAATGCAATAGATTTTCAATGAAAAAGAGTGACAAATATCTAAAGCTTGTTTTTTTAAATGTACATGGTACACAGCATTTTATATGGAGAGATGATAGAAAGGAAAAAGCTAAAATAAAGCCCACAACAAATAAATTACTTCAACTGTTTCACCGGATTGTTAGCTAGATCCCTCTTTGTTAACCAATCAGAAACATCAGTTATTCGCCCAATTGTGAATAACCAGCCATCCATCATTCGCAGTAGGTTCGTCAAAACCTTCACCCGTCCAATCGTTTTCAATTAAAAAGGTTCCACCCAGACCGGAAATCAAGGCTGACTGTGGGATTGGCATGTCCCTCATCGACACCACAGCTCAGCTGAGAAGCCCCAGGGGTCGGGATTTGCGGAGAGCAACCTAACCCACTTAATCCCCCAATATACCAGGTGGCGCTCTGGAAATTGTTTGCCGCTGCATGGGGACTCGTGGTCACTTGAACCAGGAAATCTGACCAGCTGAGCCCTGGAAATTTACAGACTGTTGTGACAAACTGTTTCGGAGAAAAGAATACCGCCTGTCAATGGGTTAACGTGATGAATCTGGAACCTATTGGTATGAAACATCCCAAATTAAAATAAATTACAATTTGCTCATGTGCTTGCAATAAACTTAAAATGTAAAAATACTAAATGAAAGCCTGGTGGATATTGTACTTTACAGAAGCTTAAACTAACCCTTTGAATACAAGGTCACTTATCCAAGGACAGTTCCGAATTACCTTCTTCCTGGTGACACCCTCGATCACCCTCGCCTTAACACACATTACAAGGGATTAAATACCACAGAGACCTTAATTTAATGCCTGAATACAACTGAACCCTTAAAATACAACATACTGAAGAGCTCCACCAGTTTACGCCAGTGTACACCAGCACTCTGTAATAGCAACAGAAGAGGACCCATCGAGGACACTCAGATCTCCCAAAACCGGCCACACATTAGGGAAAACACTGACGTCTGCATCACCTTCCCAGTTCACATCCATATTCACTAGCATTGTTACATGAGAGCTGACATTTCTATTAACCTTGAATAAGAAACATAAAATGTAATTGTGTACCATATTTAACCTGTAACCAGAGCTAAATCAGCATTGTACTACCGCTCTGAAAGCCAAAAGACAGGAAAGGTGCAGCCCAAATTGGAATTACCTTCATTAGACCCTTTAACAGATTGAACAGATCTTTAACAGAGAGGAGATTAATGAGTCAGCTCAGCTCAAAGGTCCTATACAACTACGTACGGGCTATTGGCGAGACTGATCGCAGAGGAAATCCTGGGAGGACGGTGCATTCTCCAATACTGACAACAGGTGGAGCAGTGGTGTTCAGCCAGCAAGCCCCATTCAGAGGGTGATGTTAGATAGTTCTGCCATGGAGTACTTCACAGTTATTTTATTTCTGCACCCATCGAAAGACCGCCGCGACCTCATCTTTACAAGCAGGCCGCGCTGAGCCGAATGGCACGGGACACTGGGCAAGGTCAGAGCGAATGTGAAGTATTGGGAAAGGCAGTGATAACTGATAGCCCTGCAGAGACACTGTTGACTGATGCATGCGGAATGTCTGTAAACAATTAGGAGTAGATGGAAATTCACACAAAGATAATTCACAGAAGAAAAAAACGCATTTCCTCACATTGAGGTCAATGTGCTCTGCTTGTAAAGGCATGCAAAGTGTGTGGTCTTTTACTACCTCCAAGCTACATCGATAGTTATACTCCATCAATCTTAACTCAAACAAAGGAACTTTAAGTAATATTTTAAAATTAATTTTAGGTCTGGGCTATTCAGAATGACTTTTCATTGATTCTGATGAAGAGAGTGAAATACGCGCGCGCGTACACACACACACACACACACACACACACACACAAAAACACACTCACGCACACATGCACGCACCACACACACAAACACACATGGTGCACATGGCTGCAAAGCCTTTTGTTATACAGCACATTATTTTTAGACATTTTTAGAAATGTTCTCGCAATCACAAAAATAGCAGACTCTTTCACTTGGGCTGGGACGAAATCAAAACTTTGTCAACCCGCTAATCACACTTCACATAACTGTGTTTAATAGCATTTTCTTTGTATCGTACATATTTTAATTCTTCCACTTGACATAACTTTAAAGAGTTAGAAAGTTCTGATATAGTCCCAGCCTTAATCTCAACTGAAAATACTAGTTGTAGTTGTAAGTTCTGGT
>JAOVYW010006744.1:21705-42838 GCA_025775045.1 Hiodon tergisus
AGTATCTAAAGTACCCCCCACAATAAGTAAATAGAAAGCAAGGAAAACAATAACGACACGAGGTTGTGATGTGGGAACTGCCACCTCTAGTTTCTAATACCGCTGTCCCACCTACTGTGCTTAGAAAGACTCCATATCACTTTGCCTCCACCATACATTAATATATTCAAGTATTGGAAGTTTTAGAAGCTTTCAAGAGAGTTGAATCCAGACTGATATGTGTGTGTGTGTGTGTGTGTGTGTGTGATATATATATATATGTGTACATTGGTGTAAATACAGATGAAAATGGTTTAGATATGAATTTCTTAGCAGATGCCGTTATCCAGGGGAATTGTTATATGATAATGGTAATAAATAAATAAATTAAATTAAAAAAGACATAATAAGATGACATAATATAATTACCCAGTGAAGCCCCTCTTTGGCTTGCACCTGTAGAGTACATCTTCTTCAGCGTGCCCCCTGGGATTAAGCCATCTATCATCTGGTCCAGACTCCAGAGCCTTAACCAGTACTGCACCCGGATACTGCAATCTGATCATAATCCTTTACCAACAGACTTACAGCGGCAGGTAAAGCCTTCATCACTACCCTGATGAGCAATGTAATATTATCATTCCTCATCTCCCGTGAGAGGTGAAAAGGGCATGCCCCAGCTGTCTCTGGTAGGTCCTACAATGGCAAACTTACTATGACTTCCACTCTGAGAAGTTTTTCCATCCAGTTGAGGAAGGCAGCAATGGTGGCACCACCCACCATGTTCAAGAACAGCCCCCTCTAATGGCTATTGGTTGTTTTTTATTTTTGTGTGGATGTGCCCATCCTTGTGAGATGGTCCAGATTGTCAACGCCACTATTGGAAACATTGTAGTCTAGTATAACGGCTGGTTTTTGCTGCTCCCTATCAACACTGTCATAGTTAGCGTTCATCTCCCGGGAATGTGTGGTTTGTTTGAAGGCCACCTTCAAGTAGGTCTTCAGTTTATGGAGTAGATTTGAAGAAATATTCAGTTGTGAGATTTCTGCCACTCTCATTACCAAGACCCCCAAGGTCACAGTTAAGAGTCCAGCAGCCTCAGGGATTTTTATAAATTTTGTTAAATGAAAGTATTTTTCCAGACATTATCACAATTAATGATTGTTTTAACAGGAATCCAATTAAATATGAATATTTGGCCGTTATCCCATGTCATCATATTTTACATGACACATACATCGGGGATTCGTCAAGAGTCAACGTGCTGCCCTCTGCAGGCTACTATATGCACACCAGCACTAAAAACAAGACAGTCCAAGAAGCATTTCCAGACTGGCCCTGAATAAGCGTGGAAAACGCCTGTCGGGTCTAATAAAATTGATGATAAAATGAAAGATGCAGCTCCTTAAACCATACTGATTTCCTTCCAAAGAAAAATAAGTAAAGTTTGTAGCGATAGTTGGAAATATGCCAGTTTATTAGAATGCCTAGAATTTGAATTAGATCCACATGGGAGTTTGGTTACAGAGATTTACAAATGTTTAACTAGATCATTACAATGTATAAGGTTGCTTCTTGTATTTAATCATTTTATTAAATATATGGTTACCGTCGCATCATTATTTAACGAACCCTCAGTAACAAAGTCAATTTGGTACAATTGAGATATTAAGGTACAGAAAATACAGTGTTTCAGACTTATACAGCAACAAAAAAAGTAATGCACATTACTGTCAGTTATGACAAAGCAAATTAATTAAAGGCAACCAACTGATACCTGTTTTACTAGTAACTGGTGTTACTCATTGGTACTCATTATGGAAAGGCAAGAAGATTGGACTGAAGATTAGCTAAAATGATCAATACATAAGAACTGTACAGGAAAATAAGATAACTGTTACAGAAACTTGGTAAACTAGTTCAAATCCTATAATGAGAATAAAATAAAAGTTTAGAGAAAGGAGAATCTGATTTTCTGAGAAATGTTGTCAGAAGCTTTCAGCCAAAACACAACGGAATCAGAAAGGAAATCGGAGACAAAACGGATGACTTTTTCTGAAGGTTTAACATGAGTTAGAAATTTAAGATAACTGATAAAATTAAATAACTCTTATTTTAGTATTTACAGTTAATAAAGTCATTTTGTTTTAAAACTCGTGTCTATCAGAGGAAAGAGTTGGTGGACAGACATAAATTAATGCATAACAAACCTGTAAGAATAACAGGCAGAAAGGGTCATAGGTTAATGAAAATACGTGGCCTGTCCACACAATCTCTGAAAAATGGTTATTCCAAAGAAGCTGACACTTGCGAGCATTAACGACTAAAAGAAATACGTGATCAAGATGAATAGGGTAAGGAAATGAAAACCAGAGTCTTCTGGCTGGAGACTTATCATTTAAGAGCAAACGGTTTTTCTGAGCTGCCAATGCACTTCAGACAGGCCTCCGGTTGTTCTCATCTCTATCCGCAACAACACGTTCCCCCTAATGATAGTTGGGCGCTTGAGTAAAATTTGACGCTGGATGAGAATGAGCGTACATGAGGTAGGTATATGAGCAACTACTTGTCTGTGGAGATACATGATGATGTAAGGGGAAGGGAAATTAAGGCACCACCAAACTGAAGTTGTCTTTTCAGTTTGCACTTTAAGATCACTAAATTATGGAAGGAAAACGTTTGGACTGCAACGCCCCCCCGTAAATGACATTTTGAAGCCTACCATATTTCAGGACGTTAAAGAATTGATATCCTTTTGGAAAAAAAAATACTTAGTATAACCGCCCAAGTTAAAGGGCAGCTTACATATTACTCTGTTGATTCTGAGTGGGACTACAGATAAGTGAAGAGAAATAGGAATGGCCCTTTTCTATGTAGAAAATAGGTAAATATCTGACATTTCTGCTGTGGAGGCGAAAACACCCAATACTTCCCAATTACCAAAACTAGGCTGAATTTTAACACACCAATGTAGAATAACAAATTTTCATGGATGAAGAAACTCTCACAGTGCCCTCTTTTCTCCTCGTCAGTCTTAACCATATTTCATTTTACTTACCATGCAAAAAATGTATTGACCAACACCTACAGTTTCGGCAAAGGTCCAGAGGCCTGTTTTGGGCAGTTGTTAAATACCCAGCAAATTTATATAGCCTACACTATACGTAGAAGTAATACTGCATTTATATTAATCAAATGCAAGACGAGTGCAGATGAACAGGTCCGTGAAGTGTGGAGCGGTTTTAGAGTTTAGGGAAACTGATCAGCTTTTTCCACCCGATTTCACAAAAAAAAAGTGCTCCGCCAATCGCGTACAGCCGGTTTGTAT
Source organism: Hiodon tergisus (assembly GCA_025775045.1). Taxonomy (NCBI): domain Eukaryota; kingdom Metazoa; phylum Chordata; class Actinopteri; order Hiodontiformes; family Hiodontidae; genus Hiodon; species Hiodon tergisus. Next base: position 25,014 of record JAOVYW010006744.1, read on the forward strand.
CTCACAATCAGCAGTGACATGGCCCCGATTTGAACCCGCAAATCTAAACACATCACCCAACCTGCTACCCGGCGACCCAATAGTTAAACATATCAGAGGGGTAAGGCAAATCGTCTTAAAGCACGGCATTTGATAAGACATGGCAATTAATGAATGGTTAACATCCAAATGATTAAAAATCCTATAACCTAAAACTTGGAATCATAAAATTTGTAAGCTTGTAACAAACCCATCACCTTAAGAATGTTAACTGGTTAACAAGAAACTAGAACGGAAAAGACACGAGTAACAGACGAGTCCAGGATGGCACTTAAAATGGACCCAACATAAATTAAACATTAAGGAAAAGAGTCCCCTACTTTTAACACGCATTTCTTTTTTTTTTGCATATCATCTGATATCCTGTAGGGATGCTTCTCTTGAGATGGTCAGAATTTTTGTGCAGGATTGGTCGTTTGCCATTCACAGCTGATGAACTCCACCAGGGTTGGACAACAGGAGAGGAAGCAATACTAGGTAAAATTTAACAGCCCCAGGAGGGCACCCACTGCCCCAAAATAGCCCTGAAAAAGAACGAGATTGACATCAGGCAATTCCCTTTTACAACGTTACTTCTGCTGTCGCCGCTATTGAGGGAGTTTTCTATTTGATGACTAAGGATGATTCACTCTGGTGTAATCTGAGGTTTATACAAGATATAACCCTATAGTGTAGAATATACACTATTCTACACTGCAACAGCAACACAACAGGAGTTAAAATTCCAAATCATTCTTTACATGACCTACATTATTATTGAACCTTGACTGCATCATTTAAATTTTACGTTTAATAATAGACTAAAAACTCAGTTTTCTATTTTTAATCGATATTTTTTCTTTTTCTTTAACTTGAACAAATGTTCTCATTCATAGATTAGTCTTCCAAAAAGAAATTTCATGAAAAGGTGGAGGTAATGTTCGATTCCAGCGTGTAGCTTTAATATGTAGGCTTGTAGATGAAAATGTTTCGGTAGGGTTGCAGCTGGTTTGAAAAAAGATGAAGTGAAAACCAGGGCAGTGGTAAGAACAACTGGTAACTTAGTTATTCATCACACTCACACAGAGAACGCGTTTCACCATAGGACCATTTGAATTTCTATTTGAATAAAAAACAAGATTTTATGACCGGATTACTGAATTTGCAAAGAAAACTTCTTTTAATAAGCAAAGGAAGATTTGGAAATGAATCACTTGGGATGGGTTATAAAAGTGTAGCAGACAGGAAACTCATCGGTTCCTCATCAGTCCTATATTGACATTTTATCATAATCATAATTTATCATTTTAATGGTTGGGAATAGTTACAGATGCTGTTGCTTTAAAACAATTGGGTGGACTGGTGGGGAGGGCTGCGTCACACCTGTAATACGCATGCAGCCGTTTATTGCTCTTTAAAGCGTGGGTATTGGCAGGAAGCAAAAAATACCTCATGCTCCAGGAAAAGGGCTTTCGTTTGGCTCTGAGACCAGTAATCGAGTGCGTAGGCTAGCAGCTTCATGGAGAGCGTGTTCACGCGCAGGAAGTTTCCCACGAACACCACACGATTGATTTTCTGCAGGACGGAAAATGGTGTACATGTAACGACATGGCCAGTTTACAATTAATACGGATCTGCTTACACGTTACAACCATGGCGAGATACACTAAGCTAACAAAAATCACCAAAGGCCTTTGCATGACCCGTGCGCCCCAAGCTCTGGTACCACTGGAGATCTGGGCTACAATGATGCCTTGACTCCAGACTGTCATAGCCCTGTACAATGCTGCTTGATTCACAAGCCACAAGGCAGCACTGTAAAGAGGCCCAACAGCAAAGAGAGAAGAACCATACACTCACAGGTGACACGGCTGTGATGGAGAAATCCGGCAACGCTCATTAGCTGCTTGGTGCCCGAACGGAACACTACACTACCACAAGGCTCAGCTCGTACCTGCTGTTCGAAGCTCAGGGAGTAAACTAAACGTACAGGCGGAGGTCCCGAGCACACTAAACGTACAGGCGGAGGTCATTACATTTTGTTTCCTTCCGTGACTGCATTTTCCATAAGAGAACACAACAGCCTCACGTACAAGCAAGCCGCACATAACTACCAAAACTATCCGAAAAATCTCACATACCAATCACGTGATCAAAATCGCATTTAAACGGCACACACCGTTCTCCTGTTAGCATACATGGAGTTTTAAAAACACACACACACACACACACACACACCAGCAGCAGCAGCAAAACGGCACACTTAACAGAATTTTATAACCAGAGATGTTCGGGCATCCAGTGAGAGTTTCATCCCGAGCTCCATCGCTCTTCTTGCTCACCTCATTCACGGCGCTCATCTTGGCGATCCAGCCGATGTTGTTAGTGATGGTAACCAGAGTGGCTCTGGCCAGGTCTTCCTTGCTGACGGCTTCTCGTTTCTCCTTGTGTATCATGTTGCCAAAGCTGCAAGGCACAGTGATTTAGACTCAAATTCTTAAATGTGGTTCCATCAGGACAACCCGTCTACCATATCTACACATAATAAAACATACAGTGCGATCGACCTAATACACAGGCATCATAAAATCTTAAAAACCCGTACATTAACTTAACTATCTCGCAATTTCCCTCTTAACACATGGGGAGGCCCGCAGTCCTGTCCTTTTCCATGACCAACTGTGCGAAAAAAAAAAAAAAAGACCACTCCGGCACGATCAGAACAAACCCAGGGTGAAACCCCCCTCGCGAGCGTTGTTCTGGTGGAAATGCGAGTTCTGTTTGAAAAGGCATCTCAAAGGGCTGCATTTCTCACCTGGAAGCCACTGCCCACCCAGGCAGATCAAAGCGCTCGTAGTCCCCCCCGTAGATGTCCCGGACAAGTTTGTCCGCATGGGTACTGTCCCCCTTGGAGGCCAGCTCCAGGGCCTCGTCAAAGCTGTCACACCCAGTCAGGAGGCTGCAAAGCCCCAGGAAGGTGCCCCCTCCGAGGCTGAAACCCAAAACAAAAGGCGTGCTTACTGGCAAAGCAGTCAAGGGGTCATGGGGGTTGAGCAGGAGGTGAGGTGTGGTCGGAATGCAAGCCCTACCTTCCACCTTCCCTCAGGAGGTTAAACAGGTTGGGGAAAAAATGTAATCCAAAGTCTCACCACCCCACTATAACAAAGGAAACCTAAAGTGCCAGGACTAATTTATTCTTTCCAGAGAATAAGTGAAAGGTTTTTGTTTTGGAAGTCTTCCAGGGACAGCACTGCTTTTTTTTCACTGCAATGTCCAATTGAAGCCTTGGAAAGCAGTAGTAATTTAGATTCTAGAGGATTACTGCCATTACAATTTATACCTGCGAGGTGAATAATAAGATAAAGTGCAATGCGAAAACACAAGGCCCAGAAAAAATAAAATAATAATAATAATAATAATTAGGAAATCACTGTCACTGTTCTAGTTTGCCTTGAATGCAAGTACAACGACAAGGAGAACTCAAAGGAGAACCTGATCTTTGTTTTTTTACCACGTTGAGAGCATGTTCACATTAACAACACGCAGAATACCTAGTGCCGGCCACCCGCTTGTAGTCGTCTTTGGAATAAACGGCCAAGATGCTGACCCCCGAGCCAATGTTGACCACCAGCAGTGGGTAGGGGTCCTGCAGATTGTACGGCATCTTCCGGCACTGCTCCGGGTCCAGCGCATTCTCAAAATAGTAACACTCGGCCTGTCCATTGAAACTGGGGGAGTCGATGTACAGCAGCCCTTTCACCAGACAGTCGAGCTCATCCAGTTTGTGCAACTGCAAGTTTCCAATCTGCATGGATAAGCAGAGTTCAACGTCAACTCGGCCACGGCGACACAACCAGGAACTAAGGATCACAGTAGCGGGTGATGGGGTTGTGATTGTTTTAAATGGTGAAATCTTAAAATTTGCTATCAGTTTAAATGGAAAACATCGGAGGCATTTGTAGGCGTTTGACAGTGTGACAATTAATTGTTTTTTTTAAATATTTAAACCTGTTATTTATTCTTTATTCTCTTTTTATTCTTTGTAAAGGTAGTCTATATAACCATTTACTTGTGAATAGCTCACCATATAACAATTAGCACTAATGCAAAATAGCAGGCACCAAACACAACAGTTAAGCCATTTTCCCACTTAAAAAAAAACAAACAGCTTAATAAATGTAACAATAGGATGACTTGTTATTACAAATGATACAACCACAAACCATCACAGCACCAGTGAGAATATATATATACACACACACAGACACACACACACACACACATATGCAGTGGGCAAATAGATTTAAAGGGCTGCTGCTGTAAATTTTAATAGCATTAATAGCATTCGACGTTAAATTTTTTTCTAAAGTATTTTGTGTCGAGGCACGCTTTCTGCCAAGCGCAAGTGAGTCACAGCGAGTCTACCCATAGCGGGACCGACCGCCCCCCCTCACCGTGCGGAATTCTTCTTCAAACTTGTAGGCCCCTCCGCCAGTGGCGCAGAGAACTGTGTGCAGAGTGGAGAAGTTCTTGTCACGGCCCATCTGAATGAACGTGGCCATGTCGTGAGTAGGGAATCGGATGAAGTGCAGGTTTCCACGCCGACCGTGCAGCGTCAGGTCCTTCAGCTCTAGGTGGGTGTCCCGGATGCCGGTGGAGCCGTAGGCCACATTGGACGTCAGATACTTGCGGATGCTCTTCAGACACTCCACCTCCTCCTGCTCTTCTTCTGCAGTCACGTCCAACGGTTCGAAGTACACCAGCTTCACCAAAGTCCCACCAATGTCCATCCCAAACCAGGGGAATGCTGCACATAGAGGAGAAACTGTTAATACTAAGCAATAGAATGCGTAACCCTATTACGATTAAACTTTGACCTTACAGAAGTAGTAAAATTACTACAGATTCAATACACTCCAATCCCAAGTTGCCCAGACGAAAATTTTAAATGAATAAAACATTAACTGAAAAGAAATACCACTTCATATAAATCATTTACTAAAACTCTGAAGATACGTAGCCTGTTCAAAGAGTATTTTATTGGTGTTTTGAACATACAACCATCTGGCTCCAAATCGAGTTTCACAATTTCAATTTCACAGTGCTGCCCATTTACTGTAGTCATTTGATTTTCAGAGGTCGTCTAAGACCGTTAACTATACCAACGCCTGTTAAAATGAGAAATTGTGCTGATAGGTTAATTAGTTACTTAACACCTACTTGAAGAATAAAATAAGAGCGAGGCATGTCGCTGTCAGTTTTTTATTCAGGTTGAAGACGGGGATAGTTGAGCCATAAATACAGACCGAAGATGGGTTTTAAACTGTAATTGACAACGGCTATCAACGTTTTGTAGATTGCTGTCATGCAAGAAGTAAAATGATCTAACAAAAAAAATATATGCGAATATTTTCACGACTCGATTTGTTGCTTCTCGGCAGCATACTAAACGTCAACATAAATAGGTCGCCGTTTTCCTAGCTAGTTGTAATGTACCTAGCTACTTATCTACACACATCGAGGACGACATTGACTCGGAGCTACAAAATGTAAATATAAAATACCAATATATTACAAGGTCGTATACACAACAGAAAGGAGTACTCCTCAAGTCACTAGTTCCTTAGTGAGCGCGAGTATTCAATATGACAACATATTGGTTAACAACTACATACAATTTGTAACAGTACATATAACACAGTAATTTATATAGATGTCCACATGTATCGTAATGGTCGTAATGTAAGCAGCTATATCGGATAAACGTTGAGAAACACAAAATTAGCCATTTCTCATACTCGTTAGCTTGCTTCCGCCATCATCATTTACTGTGTTGAAAACAATGGAGCCCACCAAAATGTCCGTGCGTAAGGTCTCCGCCGTTTTATGTATCCGAACGGGACACAGCTTGTAGAAAATACTAAACATGTTAAGTGACACATGTATTTACGTTAAAATTACTTACACGTCTTCTTAGCATCCTTGATTTTCATTTCAGCAACTAAGCAGGACCGCAACACTTGCTTTAAAACTTGGCTTCCTGCTGCGCCGGTTAATCTGTTTGTCAGCTATGTGAGCCAGAGTCGACCAAATTATCCTCCCTTTAAATTGTGACAGACGGTTATTTAAACCAACCGACGAGTAAATAACTGATCGGCCAACAACGACCTATGTCTACAGGAAACTAAAATTGAACTACAATATATTGCGGCTCTCGGCAGCTAGCTGGTATGCTGTGTTGAAGTTCTTGATTCCAATGTGTCCGTAAGACCGTACCGAGCTAGCTGCCGATTTCGCTCGTTAGCTAGGCAGCTGATTTGGCGTACGGCAAATATATTACCTTACTTTACTAACTACGGATATACCGATAGTTAAATAATAAACGACAATAAAAGCACAACCATTATACATATTACAGAAACACCAAATACAACAACGATTAGTGATAACCAAATATCTAGAGGGCTAACAATAACCGAATCCGAAGATAGTGGTCATGGTTGAGTCAATGCGAAGTAAGCAAGTCGCTGAAACTGCATCGATGATGTCACAGGCTGCACTTTTGGAGCACTGTCTAACCAAACCAATATATTTTTAAAATAAAAACAAATATAATATACATTTCTGTTTAGCCCAAGGAACAAAAAATAATATGGTAGGCAGCGGTGAAAAATTTAAATCCCTATACTATATATTTTTGAACAAAGGTTTATCCTGACTGCAGAGCACTTGGTGACGTAAATACTGTCTACGAAGCCAGATTGCTGCGGCATTGATCCAATCAAATGTTCATGTCATGCGAATGAAGTTCAAGGAGCGTTGTGGGACTGAATCCATTTCAATTTGGAATGGAAATCGCCTTTTAGATTACTATAGACAATTCCATTGTAAAGCAGTAAATTGTATGGGAGATATTTATAACCTGATATACTTATCTTCACTAGATAGCATACATTGAGATATGATGTTTGATTCAATGCCCATTCAGTTTTCTCTTTTTTAATTTTTTTAATTTTTGCCCTTATTTCCAGTGCGCGGTAAATGTTACCGAACTTTAACACACCGTAGCTGTGGTTTAAATGACAATGGTGCTTGATCTGCCAGAGTAGAGCACTGTTTCCATTCCCCCGTCTCCGGTTATCCCATCGGTGCACAGGTACTTCTGTCCCTCAGAATGCTTACAATTATTTGATTCCCTTGCGGGTCTGAAGAAGTGAGATCCCTGTCTGGGACTGCTAAGGAACCCAGTGTGAATTGGAGAACCACAGAAGCTGCCCCGCGTTGAAGGACTTGGCCCAAAGGAAAAAAAACAAAACTGGAGGCTGGATGCGTAGTGGTGAAGTCGTGGTGTTTGCGACACATCAGTAGGTCTCCGGGGGGAGATACTGAAGCAGTGAGACGTCACATCCCTGAAGGTATGGCTTCCCGAAACCTGGAATGCTATTGCCCTCTTTCCTTCCACTCAGATTATTCCCAGAGCTGTGAGCTATTCAGAAGGGGATGCTCAACTTTGGCGTCACTCAAGAGAGCGCCTCACATAGAGGAATTTCTCACCACCCTCCAGCAGATGGAGGGGTGTTCCGGGCTTGATCTTGCCAGTGATTATTGACAGGTGGAGGTGAATCCCCCTGAGCAGGAGAAAACCCTGCACTGCCTATTTGAGTTTAACACATGCCTTGCCTATTTGAGTTTAACCCATGCCTTTTGGTCTTTTTTATGCACTGGCCACGTTTCAGAGGCTAATACAGTAAGGCTAGCGCAAATGAGTCATTGCTTGTTTACCTGGGTGACATTGTGGTTTTCTCACCAGATTCTGAGACATACCTTTTTGTTCTGAAGCGAGGGTTAGAGGTGGCTGTGGCCGCGTGGCCTGAAGCTTCAGCCACTGAAACAGGGCAAGATCAAAACACGACGAGGAAGATCCAGGCACTGGCCTTGTTTCATCCTTCATCCAAGATTGTGGCCCTTCTACACCAGCTGGTAGCAGGCTGGGGGGGGGGAAGAAGGGAAGAAGACCCGGCTGGTAGACCTGGACCTGGTCCTGTCAGTATATTAGGAATCTACATCCCCTTGAATGCAATGGTCAAAACTGCTGCACATTCAAGCTGAAGTTGCTGGCCCTGAAGTGGGCCATCACAGACATACTCAAAGAAGATCTCTGGAGATTAGAAATTTTCAGTGTACGTTCCCCTTAATCACCTGGGGGTGATTGAGCAGCGGTGGGTGGCGTAGCTCACCAAGTTTTCCTTAGCTTAGTCTGGGAATAGTACCACCAAGACATGAGGCACATGGGCGTGGCCTTGGTGGAGCCAGTTCTGCAGTGGAATGCTGTTATTGCTGGTCCAGAGATTTAAAAAAAAGAGTTATACCTAGGTTATCTGAGGTGAGGACTGGGGGAGATGATGCAATGGCAAGACTGTGCATGTGCCAGAGGCGGAACTCAGCTCAAGTCAACCCGGACCGAGTGGCGCAAGTTGTGGGCTGTGAGGAAATACACTTAACTGCGCAGTTTCTAAATTCAAAAATGGGCGTTAATTATGTTTAAAAATAATTACGTAAAAGGAGCGGATGGTGTCGATTATGTGAAATGTCAGACTATAATGCGAAACAGTCTATGTATGCACCTTTATTGTAATTTGTATTAATTTGCTTTTTAAAATGAGAAGTTAACGAACGATTGAATAAGCATCGTGGCAAGGAAGCAGTGCCCATCACCAGCCAGCCAGCCTGACTTTCCGGACCTTTCTGCTGATTGCTGAGAGTACTTAGCTAGTTGATTAGTGCAGCCGGAGGCAATGGCCTAATCAGTAAGATCATAAAAGGCTGCTCATTCATCTATTTGGGATTGGTGCATGAGGGAAGTGTATTGTCTTGGAATTTGGCAGGCAGACTGGTGACATAGTTGAATGTTTGTTTGTGTGTTTGTTATTATTGTAATATCTGTGTGTTCTGTATCTGTATCTGTATCGCCGCACTCTCAAGCAACATATATATATTTTTTAAATCCTACATTTCAAAGAGTGATTATTACAGTTCTAGCCCCTTGGATAAAGAAATACAGCTGACATTGATTATCTATATGACATATAAGTAGGTTAATGAATAACTACTTTTTATTTTATTATCTGTTAATGATACCCTTCCAGTTCAATGCAAATCTGCTTCTGGGGACTACTTAGAACTTCTTAAAAGAACAAGTGGAATACTAGATTTGAAAGTTCGGGATTATTTGATTTATAGTGTTGTCCCGTTTAGAAACTTGATTGGACAGATAGAAGTCATAGTCACCTGGTGTATTAGAATCGCGGTAGTGCCAACTGCCACTAACTAACTAAAAAGTCACTAACTACCAGAAATACTCACAGACGCTAAACTTAAGACAGTGGCAAAAGTGCTTGAGTTACAAAGGAATTTAACAAATAAGTATCTGACAAATGGATATAATCGTTTGCAAAGCTTTCCCTCAGAATCTATTCACGGTTGCTTTAAATCCGGCTTAGGCTGTAAAAGTTTATTTCCATTATTTTGAGTATGCTGCCCAAAAGATTTTTCCCCAGGATGCATATTCACATTTAAGGAATGTTCACAAACATGTATTTTACAATTTTAAAAATAACCACTTGATGGAGACAAAGACTGAGGTTTTTTTTTCCTCCAAATTCAGTCTAGATTAATGTAAAAATAGACATCCATGCATATGATTAAAAAAAAAATTTATACAAAATTTATTTTTCGTATTTACTCCCATAAACTTGATTCAAATAAGATATAATGCTTGGGTTATTCTTAAAAATTAGACCAGGCAAAAAAAGTAGTTAAAAACCATTTCTAAAAAAAAACAATTACAATTACTAATACCTAATATACTCCTATATGATTTCAACTGGTAGTAATCAAACCTTGACAATATTCAAACCTTCAGAAAATCTACTAACCCTTTCATTCAGGTTTTCGCCCCACTCACAGAACAGAAGTAGAAAACTTTGACCGAGGAGTCTTCAGTTTAAGGTCAGATATGGTGTGCCACAGGAATCTGTCCCAAGTCCTATTTTTTCTTGGAAATGTTATTTTTTATTGTTTTATGTTTTTGGAGCCGCAGAGTAAACATTGGTTGCTATGCTGCTGATGTTCAACTTTATGCGTCAAAAAAGACTGCGCGTGATTTCTGAGCGAAAGCATGCTTTAAAGACATAAAAACCTAAATGATGACAAACTTTCTAAATTTAAAATCCACATAAAATGGTAGTCATGTTTTCAGGACCAGAGCTCTTTCAAAACAAGATGACAGACTTTGCGTTGAATTATTAAAAACCTTGGAGTGCCCATTGCCTCATAGCTGTCCTTTGAGGCACATATTAAAAGCATATTCAGTGTGGCTTTTTATCGCCTCAGAAAAATTGCTAATTTAAGAGGATTTCTACTTAAAGTTGCTCAAAAATGTACTGCATGCATTTAATTGCTCAAACCTACTCCAAATCGCCCCTGCTAATTTAAAATGCACAGCTAAAGTCCTTAAAGTCCTTGATGGAAAAGAAGACTCTCACAGCAGAAATTTGAAATACCAAATGACCGAAAACACAGGCAGCGTCCAGTAAAGATATCAATGCACTAAAGTAAAGGTAGAATGCACTCATCAGCAAGTATAACATTTTTGCAAGTATCTGTATTTATTCAGTGTATTAATTTTTTTCTGTCAGCCACCATTGTAATAAAATAAACCATTTGATCAGCAAACCCAAAAAATGGTAGTCCTGTAGAATAAAGTCAACTGACAATACATTTGGCCGATTTAGCGCTTATTATTCACAGGAGAAAAGCACACAGCCAAACAACGGGTACACAAAATCAATAAATTAAGAAAAGGAGCTGACATAACTCCAAACAAATGTACATTTTGTGCGTTTTGTAGATATCTTAACATTATTAAACAATTCAGCAAACTCCAAAACTGAGAATTACTCTCTAGTTGCTGTCAATCTGAAGTAACACCTCCCGTCTGAAAAATCTGACTTGTTTCAACTCGTGCGCACCAATGCTATATTTGCAGTATTCCTGTGCAGAGTTGTATGTGGACTCTACTGAAAATTTGGTGTGAAGGCCCCTTTAAAGTGACCAAGCGGGTCAATAGTCAGAGCCTTTGCCTCACTGTCATAAGATGAAGGAGAGCACACCAAGAGCTGCTTTAGTTTCAGTACACTCACCGTCTTGTGAAATTATCAACGACTTTGGTTTTTCTGCCTTGAAAGCTAAACGCTTTACTTTTTACATATCTCTATAAATATACTGTGATAAACCCGGACCAGAAGTCACATGTTGCAATGTAAATATACCCTTTTTTTGCATTCTGAGAATGGGATTTATGTCTCAAATAAATTGGAATATCTTGCTGTTAAACTTGACTTCAGGTACAATCTCTCTCTAATTTAGAGGGTATAAAGGGTGATTATTTATCATTCTGCAACTCACAAGAGGAAGAAGTGTGGCATCAAATATATTTTGAAATGAGAAAAAAAGTTTCCTCTTTCACTGCCAGTGGAAACAGAATAGCTTGGTAATGGACATTTTAAGACTAAACACAGACCTGTCAAACACAATTTTCTTGTATTTCATCGCTCAAAAAGAAGAAAGACTGAGTTCTGAATATTATTGATATTCTGGGGACCATTGTGATGAGTTCTGGGAATGTTCCCTTTGCTTGCAGGAGCAGGTAATTACAGAAATGGCTTTACAATAAAATTGTCATGTGGTTTAGAAGTAAATCAAAGCAACACTGAATTAAGTATTTTGGAGGAGCTGCAAAAATTAAATTAGCTATTGATTATTTACTATAAATCATGAAGACAAAACAATAGGAAAAAATTTGTCTGCCATTTGTTTATTTCTTTCATTTATATATTAAAGGGAAATACAGATTCCTAAGGACAGTGTACACAGAACCTCTAGAAAGCCGTATGCATGTGAACATTTTAGCTGTCTCCACTGTCTCTCCCGTGAGGTTCATGCCATGATGTTATACAATTTGTGGATGTGGCAGCCCTTTGTCTAATTACTAACACCAGTGAAGAAGAAAAAACACTTTTCTTCACTATTAATGTGCCAGTAAGGTATTAAAGACAATACACTGCCTTCAGCCTGTAATTATTCACAGTCCTGTAAACTGTAGCTATTCTTGTGGTTAGTTAAATACAGTGCTGCCGTACATATTTCTTCAACCTGTTCAACTTCATGTTTGCTTCAGAGCTGTCATCGATATCCAGCTCCCAAAATTTTGAAGCTAACATAACTAAAAATGAATGGCCTCTTTTCCTGTATCGGAACTATGATTGTATGGTGCAATATTCTTGTCTGGTTTGTGAGAGATTCTCAGGTGGTTGAATGAAAGCTACAGGCACTCTATTGAGATTCATAGCCCGCCCTCTATTCCACACCGAGTTATGTAAATAAGGTATATTTTCTAGCTCTGGTATTAATTCCAAAGGTCCTGTTTATCCTTTGGAACATAAAATGAATTGCATTCTTTTGTATTTAAACAGAACTAATTTCGTCATATCAATTTCACACAGTTTGTTTGTTTGGTTTTTATTCTGGAAAAGGGGATTTGGAACAGAAGAAGAAACAGTTGTGCCAGTTAGAATAGCAAGATGCACAGAATAGTAATGCACAGGAATTATTCACGTATGTGTATTAAAATAACAGTAGAGCTGAGATTTGTGTGCAGACCTTTACTCACTGAATACTTTACTCATTGACCTTTACTCATTGAATACAGAGTCTGATGAAACCATGTTTGGATGTGGAGAGATTCGCGTCACAGTGTCAGGTCCTACTCACTAATTAATTTGCATTTAAATAGGGGTGGGGGTGGGGGGATATACAAATGTGCCACCAGATGGCAACAGTAACATGAGTAAAGGATGAAACTGAGAAGGTCAGTGGAAGAGAAATCATCGTTGCTAGGCAATGAACGTCACAATCATATTATGAATTCTGGGAGCATATCTCACACACAGCATCACTTCACAGAAGAACAGAAGACCACCAAAAACTGTGTCTAAGCTGTTTAAGGCTGTTCTTTCTTTTTACATTTTCCTCCCAGATGAAGACCATACCTAAATATCAGATTAAGTAGAATGTATCAGCAACGCAGAGACATGGGAATCAACCATAATTCCGAAAAACAAAATAAACAAATACTATAGCAATTTTTATTTCTCTTCAGTGATGAATTAAAATGTGCATTTTTGTGTGAGGGCATTATGAGCAATTCTGTATCCAGGAATAAAGTCTTAATTGACCCACATGTGTTCCATGTCCCCTTAGACTTCCATTCAAAAATTAACATTGGTCTATTTGAAACCTTGATCAAAAGTTTTATGGAGGTAAGAGTTCCCCACCTAGTTTGCTTGTTGCTTCTTGTCTGCTTGAAATATTTATTATGGGGCTTTATTTTTTTGTATGCCAAAAATTACAAAAAAATTCTGTTGCAAAGCAGAACAATAAATTAATTATACAAATACATTTGTACCAGAGTATGCAAAAGGAAATTCAATGAATTATGGAATTCAATAAAGTAAATGTTGTCCTCACACAAAGACTGAATCAAATTTTGCCTAGCCATTCTTAGGAGGCGGTTCCTATCACATGACAAAACATCAGAGTAGAGAGCCAATCAGGACCCCTGTGAAGAACATGGCCTCTCTGGAAGTACAACCGGTCTCCACTGATCCACCTGTATGAAAGTTTTGGAGACAATTGGAAAAGAGGGATTGCCCTCCCGATGGTTTTCCAACCTGCAGGTGCCTTGGAAGCTGGTTGGCGACAAGCCAAGTGAAGTCCCACTCACCTCAGCCATGACGGCACTCAGAAAGACGTGCGATACCGCCGTGCTCTGCTGGTCATGGTGACATAAGCTGGATTTGAAATCCAGATGATGGTATCCAGTCTCTGCTCAAGCAAGCACCATTTATCGAGTCACTTGGCAAGTAATTTGACTTTTACTTTCGATGACTGTTCAAAAAAATCTATATTATATAATTATTACATTATATTTATGTCGACAGGTTCCTGAAACCTTTCTAAAACCTCCTTCCTAAGTATGCTGTATGTGGTTCTGTTATTTGTCATATTAAAAAGAACAGCAACATAGGGGATGTTGTCGTTTGTTGTTTGATTTGTAGTCTTTTGGTGTTTCTCTGTAATCTCACAAAGACAAAAGATCAAAAAATCCAATTGGAAAAAATAGTCTACATACAGCAGAGGAGCTAATCTTGAAACTAAAGATTCAAATTAGTATTTTTAATTATCAGTACTATTGTTTATAAAAGACACAAGAAAAAAAAAGATAATTGAGGACCCCAATGGCTGGTGAATTGACACCTGTATTTTGTATTGGGTATAGTGCCAAGAAAGTTTTTGTGTCTTTTGTTGTGCCAAGTCTCCCATTGTTCCCATTAACATAAAAAAAAAAAAAAAAAATTATCTTTAGGATTATGAGTAAAATTCAGTCATGCAAACGGTTTTGCGTGTGAAAGGCAATGAAGCCAATTTAATTTGAACTAGCTCCAATTGTACAAAAACACAAGGAGAATGCCACCTTCCATTGGGACATAATTATGAAATGGTGCAGATAGCAAACAGCAGAGTAACAAGCAATAATATATTCGTAAAAAAGATGCATTAAAGCACCCACTGAACCCCATTGCTCTTTTTCACCTCCTGTCTCCTTTCAGCCTGCAGCACGGTTTGGTTTGAAAATCCTGTTTGCAGTTTCAGCTGTGTTGTCTCCTGAGGCTGTCAACGTCTACATCACTTGGCAGGTGAGTTTCCAGAGGAAAGATTTCCGGGTTTCCAGACAGATTGTATTACTTGTCCAACGTTGCTTTGTTGGCATAAAATGATTTGCCTCTCATTATGATTACAAATATTTTAAACACTTTTATCTGAAACTGCTGCTTATGTTTAAGTTTAAGGGATGAAGGAACATTTGTTAGAAAATCAAACATATTTAGCACAGCCATAGACATACGCAGAGGATCGCTATCTCTCCTGATAGGTGACAAAATTCTAACAAATTCTGAGCAGACCAACTACTACTACGGGGGATGCTAAACGGGCTTGCGTCTGCAATTGGCAGTGTTCTGACCGCACAACTCTAACCTATTGGTAATTCAATGAAAAATATTTCTCCCTTAGAAAGATATAAGAAAGAATTGCACACAATAAGTGTGTAATAAGGCGGCAAGCTCTGTGCCTGTCTGAAATACAGACCGTGGCCGTTGCTGGCCCTAAGCAGCCCCAGAGGCTGGATGAAACCCCAGCCATGTCTGTTCCAATCTATTCAACCATTAACACTTCCAAATACATAAAATAATCACAGTTGCAACTTTGCGTAGGTGTTTTTTTCCCCCTTTTCTTCCCTGCTCCTAGTCCTGGTAATGATTGTGAATGGTAGATGGTGCAATGAAAAACTCTGGAGTTGTGATGGACAAGTGTATATCAAAAAGGAATATTAATGATATGAAAAGAAGTAAGAATTCATAAAGGGGTGTGAAATATTGCATTGTGTGCTTAAAGATGGAGTGAGTCAGGGAAACGCGCACCACAGTCAGTTTAGTTGTGTCGCCATCTTGAACACGTTTCTGTCTTCAGTTAAAGAGCTACGACAGAGAACCAAATGTGATGAAACCACTAGCACGATCAGGCACAAAAATGTCACTTTCCTGATCAGAACAAATTGAAATATTCATAAAATGAAAGATAAAATATCCTCATATAAGCACAAGAACAGAAGACAACTGTGCAACTGTGAAGATAGTTCAAGGTTGCTGGGCTGGACTAAATACATCACGGCAGCCAATGATGTCATTGATTAAAAAGCTCATTCCAGTTTCGCGTCAGAAAAAAACCCAACAAATACAGACGACAAAATGACTTTGCGGGACTCACCCTTTTTGTAAACGGATCTCGGATCCATTAAAATCCCGGGAAATTGTTATGAGCCGGGCCCAGCAGGTTGCGCTGATTGTTACGAGCATCAGTGACCATGACCTTGCTCCGTGTCTGAACGTTAATGGGAACTATGGCAAAACGCCATTATGCCCACCTTGCCTTCAATTACACACAAGGCCGTTCCCGTATTTCAGTTGTCTGTCTTCTAAACTTCCTAAATGGTGAATTTATTAATATCAGTAACCCTCGTTCCTATTGACCAAAACGCCGCCTTGTCATCTGCCTTCTCAATATCCAGTGAGTGAGAACATCATTCAACGTCAAACATTGTTTCAAATTTCTGTACTAATGTAGGAAGGTGTAGCAATATCAGCGCAATTTAGCAGACCATGTTACAGAAATATAACGGATAAATGCGTCTTATGAACTGACATCCACTGGTGCAAGTTGCTAAGTGAAAGAATTCCAGTCACATCGTATTTAGGTCTGAACCATAGCTAGCCGTTATTGAACAGCTTGTCCAAGTACTGATTTTCAAGACCCGTGTAATTATATTTAGTCTTAATTGTTTGTTAATTATCAAAATTGTTCATATATAATAGAAAATATAAACATTAATGCAAACTTGTTTAATCTATATGTCTATACGAAGTAGATTTTTTGGACTTTGTCAGAATAAAACAAATGAAAACAGTCAATTAAGAAATTCCTATCCGGAATGATTTGTCCCTCACAAATGATTCTGCACTGCATGTTTTTAACTTTAAGGTAGCATCACCTCACTAATGTTACCTTCTAATTATGAACATGGAATCAGCAGAGCTGTGAAAATGAAGAAACGGTTGAAATATTAGACATAGAAAATCAATTACTTTTGTTGTGCCGAGGGGAGACTAAGTAGTGAGGTCAAAATAACTATTTCCAGCCGTTTTAATTTGTTTCCAATTGTCACTCCATTTATCATGTATGAGGACCACAAGTGCTCACTCGTTTAAAAGAACGAAGAAAAAACGGTGTGCGGGTAAGTGATTGCTGAAATAATATTTCATTATATATTTGGGAATGTATATCGATCTAAGTGAAAATGAATTAAACTGGTTGATGCCGTTACTTGTGAATGGACTGCAAACCATGGGTCCTGCTTCACTGCAGGTCCAACCTCATCATGTTAATGTTTCTCAGTGATGCTGTGCTATGTTCCTCATTGACAGATTGTCTGTGTCTCATCTTTTTCAAAACCGCTTTCCGAATCCCCCCAACGCAAACAGGGCTGAGACACACGGGTGACAGTTCTATTAGAGAATTGTCTTTATTTCGTTGCTATCAGACACACCTACATCTTCGGAGCAGCTTAGAATACATGACTTACATTGCCCGCATGTTACACAGTCACAATATTGAACCAGCACTTTTCTGACTATTGGTCCGAATACTGAAACCACTAAACCACCCCTACTCGTTACCTATAGCATACAAACACCCTCTAACCAACAAACTAAAGGCCGCCAACATACAAGGATCCGCCAGTCTAGTCTCTTTGGTAACATAAACACTTTATCAGAGACACCAATCCCCCCCTCCCCCCACCAAACGCCAAGCCAAACGCTGTTAAAACACGGCACTCGAGCTGAATTCAAAAAGAGGGTGTTTGGTGGTTGTAGAATTATAAATCATCTGCTTTAGCAGTGAGTGACAGAACAGATCAGCACTTTTGGGAGAGTTACTTTGTATTCAAGGGTAAATACCAGTTTGTGTTTACCAACTGGTCATGCTCACAAATGGAAGGTGTTGCTTTCCCATTTCAGAAATAATCCTAGGCCGTTGAAAAACACATTCACACCTTTGTGTCCTCATGAACC
>JAOVYW010006747.1:0-11301 GCA_025775045.1 Hiodon tergisus
AGTCTGAACAAAATCAGTGAGTCAGGCCTGAACTAGCCAGTCTGAACAAAATCAGTGAGTCAGGCCTGAACTAGCCAGTCTGAACAAAATCAGTGAGTCAGGCCTGAACTAGCCAGTCTGAACAAAATCAGTGAGTCAAGCCTGAACTAGCCAGTCTGAACAAAATCAGTGAGTCAGGCGAGTTTGACCAAATCTGACCAACACCAATGATTCAACCCCTTTAATGTATATACATAGAAACTTGCAGCAGGAAAACTGAGAAGAGAGTTACCGGATGCTCTTTGATTCCCACATGGTGTTTTGTAGCATGTCAGTCACCCAGGCCATGGAGTGGCTGATCGAACACGTGGATGAGCCCATTGTTGACACCTCGCTGCCAAGCCAGGATTCTTCTGGTGCAGCTGCTGCAGCTGCTTCACCTGGGCTTTCTACAGCCAGCGCCGCCGCCGCCGCCCCTCTGAAGAGGGTCCCATCACAATCCAGCACTGAGGATGCCAAGCAGGACGAGCTCACAGAGATATTCAAGAGGATTCGCAGGAAACGGGAGTTCAGGCCCGACTCGCGGGTGAGTGCCAGGCTGACAGCGGGGTACAACAGACTGTAGTTATCGTTCAGGATGACGCGTCAAGCGCCAGTGCTGCCTGCGGTAGTGGAAATTAAATAAAATGTTGAAAATTTATGAGAATATAGCTTGTTAAGATGTGTAGCCTTTTATTGTAGTGTTACAATGGTGCATATCAATACAGGTGTTACATTTAATTCATTTTGTTTTAATTTAAGACGGCAAATAATACTGCCAGTCTAAGGTTGAATACATTTATGGCTTCAAAGTAACAGAACTATACCAGGTTATGTGAAATTACATGTATCCAATGTTGCTCATTTTCCTTTGTCAAGTCAATGTCTCTGCCATTTTGCATTTACGTAAACTTAGTAGAATTTTTTTCTGATCGTACAGTGAGCCCTTCTGGGCTGGATAATGAGGTTAGGCTATAAACACATCAATGGCAGAAAAAGATTTTTCTTTGCTTGGATTTCTTGTTCAATGAAGACTCAAAGGTTGCATTACTCTGCAGGCGGTTATTGCTTTGATGGAGATGGGCTTCGATGAGAAGGAGGTGATCGACGCTCTCCGTGTCAATAACAACCAGCAAGATGCTGCGGTACGTGTCTTGGTGTCTAACGGGGATGGAGGACGTGTGCGTTATCCAATGATCTGATATTTGGTCGGGTTGTTCCATCTTTTCATGCATATATTTAATTATATATATATTTTTTTTTCAAAATTAAAATGCAGAAACTACATTTCTGTCCTCAACTTCGTAGAGTATAGATTCTGAATCTTCCCTGATGCTGAAATGGCCTGGCCAGCTTCAAAATTCGAATTGACCAGAGAGAAGAGTCACAGGAACCACTTGGTAGCTAGTGCTTCAAAATGTCGACTGTGGATATTAACCCTTGTCTCGCACCCTAATCTGCGGCATTTCTCTACTCCATTGCAGTGTGATTGGCTGCTGGGTGACAGGAAACCTGCCCCAGAAGACCTTGACAAGGGCATTGATACCAACAGTCCCCTCTTCCAGGCAATCCTAGAGAACCCTGTGGTACAGCTGGGCCTAACAAACCCCAAAACCCTATTGGGTATGTACTGTAACTCAACTACACTTTTTCTTAAAACAGTGTCTGGTTTTTTATGTTTGTCCTCACCAAAACTTCTTGATCTCTGATCTCTTTTTTTGGGATTTTTAACTACTTGTCCAACCACCCCAACTGATGTTCCCCTAACTTTGCAAAGAAGGTACTGTTCACCCCACATGTTCACAAATTCCTGCAGGATTCCTGCTGCTCACTCCCACTCTTTAATCAGCACCTTCCTCAATTAGCCGCATCCCATTCTTCAAAACCATTGACCCTCTCTGGTCATTGTCTACTCTAGTGCCTAGCACTGCTCATGCCCTGTGGGTTGACCTGGAGATTTCTCTCCACAGCGTTCGAAGACATGCTGGAGAACCCGCTAAACAGCACCCAATGGATGAACGACCCAGAGACGGGTCCCGTTATGCTCCAGATCTCCAGGATCTTCCAGACCCTGAACCGCACGTAGGGCTAAGCTCTCTGGGGTGGGGGGAGGGGAGCTGCCCCACACATCTTTTCAGGACGTTGTGGGTCTGTGACTCGAAGCTCCTTCTTCCCTGGTATAGTTAGAGCTTGTGGAGGCGTGTTTGAAACTAATCATATGACTTGTAGGAGAGTTGTAGGACTTATTTAGATTGTGAATATGATGCAAAATCGATAAATGAATTTATAACACAGGAACACATTTGTAAAATAAGTGTTTTTTTTGTTTGTTTTTTTTTTACGTTGTACAATATGAAAAACTTTATTTACACTAAATGTTTAATTTATCTCACTCATCAAATGTTTACTCTTCCGAAGTGACTTTTGTATTACTTTGTTTTGATATAAAAGTAATAATAATGTAAAAGTGTACTGCACTGCTGGTGCTTCACAGCGCCAGGGTCCTGGCTTTGGTTCAGTTTACAAGTTCTCTCTGTGCTCCAGTTTTCTTCCTACTGGCCTGAAGACTGAATAACGTTTGGTGGATTGGCAACTGAGAACTTGAGAACCTTTATGTGTGAGTGTGTCAGCTGTTTCTGTCTGTGTGTCTCCCGCCTCACGCCCTATATCTAAAGTCTTAGGCTCCAGGCCCTCACAACCCTGGGTAAGCCAGTTAAGGATGGTGAATTAATTTAATGTAATTTATTTTAATAACTGTCACTGAACGATTCAGCAAAAAAAAAAGGTCACCGATTTCACCATTTCTGTAATGAAACAAGTTGTGTTGTTTAGCACCATTGATATGATTTGTTTATGACACTCAGAACCGACACAGGTTAAGTATTGATATTGAAAGAAAGGTAAATGATAGTTCACAACCTTCAGCTCCAGCAGCTCACTAATAACTTGTCATTAGTCAGTAGTATATTCCCAAAGTGGAATTCTTAAATGGCCTGAGTCGCTAGTGTTGGGCCGTAGTATACTGGTCCAACTGTGACCGGCTCCCACTCACCAATTTCACTTGCGCCGACGTGCTATGTTTGTGATTGCATGCAAAAAGGCAGCAGTTGACCTAGTCACATTAAACAAACCATTAAAATAGCACATAAATAGCATTGACCAGCTTTTAAACTGAAATGAATATCCTCCCTGATTTATGAACCGGTTCGTCTTTGTTTAAAGCTGGACCTTGTGGAAGTCTTTAAACAAATGCATAAATATTTCCCAGATTTTTAATGCACTTTGGCTTGAGCCAAAACTGATCTCCTGTTCCTACTGAAAACTTCAGTTTTTCGTTCAAACTTCATCATTAGAAGACTGCTAAATAATATGAGGAGGAGTAACACTAATGCTTACCACAACCACTTTTATTGATTGGTATAAGAATCAATAAATCTAACACATTGTGATCTGTACTGTGGTTCTTTACTCTATAGCGCATTTTCTAAGTTTTTGACTTAGATAAAAACAAAATTCCAAAATTACCCAGTAGTAGCTGCCAATATGTAGTCAATAACTATATTTAGTTAGTTAAGGTATAGTGTGAGCAGCTACAAATACTGTGTCTCATACCATTGAGTAATAGAAATTGAAATGGAAGCTATCAGCCTGAGAGACCCATTTCAGGTAAATTATTGTATGCCGTCCAAGGTATAGGTTTATGTGTTCAAAAAACACATACAAAAAACTTTTTATTTATCCCCTCTAACTACATGGAATGCCAGAACAACATTCCTTTCGTTCAGTTGTGCTGGCTCTTCACTTGTTTAAGGCAAGTGGCAAGTGAGCACAACTACTGCTTAATACAACTACTGTAAAGGGAGAGAATCCCATTGTGTCACATTAAAGAAAAGAGGCAGGTGAAACTTTAACATGCCATTGCAAATTTGCACATTATGTGTAAAAGTAGAGTGTGTATTATTTAGCACGCTCTGCTGTGTCCGCAGTGCTTAGAGTGTTCCTGGTGAGACTGCTTGTCTGCATTGCGGAGTGTCTTCTGGCTGGAGTGCTTGATACCTCAGCCACAAACTGGGGAGCAGAATTAAGATACTGTTATTCTTCTGTAAAAATAGAGTTGACTTCTTTCTACACATGGCATTTTTATGTTAAAAGAACATACCCTGGGCTGTGACAGTCTGCTTCACTCTAGTGTATTTAGCAGGGGGAGGTGGTCATCTGCTTCTCAAGCTAGTGTCATGCTTAGTTCATTTGAATGTTGCTATGTAGAAACTAAAAAGTAGTCCAAGGAAATCTGAATAGATTCAGCTTGGCTTAAAAGGAAGATGGTTTGGTCGAACTGAATCGTTGCACAGCAGCGACAGACAACCATCCACTCAGGGTAAATTTTACATTTTAGTTGCTTAGCAGACGCGTTTATCCAAAGTGACTTACACAGCCTACAATTTTTACATTCATCCACTTATACAGCTGGATATTTTACTGAAGCAATTCAGGTTAAGTACCTCGCTCAAGAGCATAACAGCTGGAGTGGGACTAGAACCGGGCTTCGGTTACAAGCCTGTCACCTTCACCACTACGGCACCAGCTGCCTTGTGGTAGGTTAGTGGTGGTTAGCGGTGTGGTAGGTTAGTGGTGGTTAGCGGTGTGGTAGGTTAGTGGTTGTCAGTGCTTTTACCAGAGCTACAGGTAAAATACATTGATGTCACGCTTTTACGCTCATCACTATATCTGATGGGGGAAAATGTTTTTTTTATTCAATTATTCAAACAAATCATGTTTATAAATTTGTCTTAACCTTGTAACTCAAATTTTTCATTAAACATATTTATTTGATGTGATTGGAATTAATACTATAATATCCTGAAATAAATACAACTGAAGTTTATATTTAGATCGTCCTTGTATCAGAATGTTTTTGTGTGGAGGCTTGTGCCAATAGAAAGGTTGTTATGTGGATGGAAAAGGATGTGTTACAGAATCAGAATATGCTGCAGTACCATTACAATTAACTTTACTGGGAATCGACATGCAATCATGAACCCCCCCTCTAAACCAAGACTTCGCAAATCTTATTTGAAATTTTTTATTTTTTTTATTGTACCAGAATTAGAAAAATTATGGCAAATGCAAGTTTGCCATAATAGAATAGAGACAGAAAAAATAAATTATTTATTCACTCTGGGAAACACATTTCTACTAGCTAGCTAATATGACCGAAAAGGCTCTAAAAGTATTAATGATAACGCAAATAAATAAAAACTAGTTAGTCACAACATGAGTTGGATTATGTTTTTGGATTATGTTTTGATTTTTTTTTTAAATAGGGTGAGTAAATTTTTCCAAATATTTATTATCACCAGCAGAGGGCATTGTTTGTAAATAAACCGCCGACAATATATGCATTTCATCTTCTTTTTTCATTAAAAAAAAGCTTTGCGTCCCACAGTAGTAAATAGATGCAGTTTGTCAGTTAGAATTTTAACATGCCGTGACAATATGTTAGTTTAGTGGACTTAAAGCAGAAAATACACTCCACAGAAAATGGTATTTCAATCATTTTATGCAGTTTTTTGGTTTCGAGTCAACGAGGGAGTTGTAACTGTCCAAGCAGACCCCGTCCGAAACAGTAATATCAGCCTTTGATGGATCATGATGTATTACGTTGAAGAGGTCTTTATTATTTTTTAAAATCAATAATCTTATCATTAATTTTGTGAATAAAGCCTCAAGGGATTAGTCTTAGTGTCAATTAGGAACAACTTAAATTTGAAATACTGAAATTTGGCAGCGACTAAGCCAAAGTCAAGAGAGCAGGGAAAGAAATTGCGTATAAATTACTATTTATACAAAAATGAATGTGCTATATCAGGTTGTGTCTATCTAATTCATACTGGGGTGGATGTATAAAAAATATTTGTTGGAGTAGTCTGGTCTCTGTTTCATAAATATTAATACTAATATAATTAATGTACCTTTCAAATTAATCCACAAATATTATCTTAGAAAACTTTACAAAATATTTTTTTGACTACTTTCCTCAATGCATATTCTAAAAAAGCCGTACATTTGTTTTGGTTTTGTACCCACACACACATTTTGTCTGGATATATGTAGGTGTATAATAGATAATTTCTGTGATAACTTTTCTTTACATTTTCTAAATGTTATTTGGCTTCTTAAACTATAATAAAGATATAATTTGTATTATTATCATCAAAATTCCATATTCAAAAACACCAATGTTTAAATCGACCTAATTTTGCTGTATTTTGAATGCAAACCGAGCAGTATATAAAACCATTGCATCTCCTGATAACTGAAAAGCTACGATAACTATGAGTGTGGGTTAATCGTTCAACGTTTTTTGAGCACCTTTCCTTTTCCTTCATTCCGTTTCCATTTGTATATTAGCTACGTATACTTACTTATATAAAAGAATGCAGCGTTACACGAGTCGTTGACCAAATGCGCACAGAAAAATGTGAAGACATTACCGGGCGGTAGCCACCCATCCCCCAACAACCTTTACGTATCAACGTGATTTAGCGAGACACAAAAAGACAGATCAGCGTAACCTTATTACAGCCGCGTGCACTGGTCTACAAAAGCAGGTCCACACTATAGGAATCAATCAGTCATTGAAATGAAATTCAACATGGCTTGCTTTTTAACAACAACTAAGTTTTTGTAGGAAAGGGAGTTATTAAAACTACTGAAAATGTAGTCCTAAATTAGAATTTAATTCAAACCAGATGGTTTAATATGAGCAATTATATCTTTTATTGATCGCCTCAATAAACAACTTTTATATTCAATCATATTCACTATCATTTGTCATCAAGCCAACACCGATTAAGAAAGTATGTCACAACAGGAAACATTCTTGAGTTTAGAGATGCTGAGATTAGAGTCGTTAATGGTTTATTGTTTTTAGTCTCTCTTTGAAATTTGCAAATTATGTCATGTTGGATTATAATTTCTTCGCACGGTCCCGCAGTTGCTGGGGGATATTCGACGTTTTAAGTTTGACACGCATGCAAGTGTAATATGGGCATATTGTAGTGTTTTTCGGAGTGCTGCTACTACTCTGCTGGGTTAAAGCAAAGAGTCCGACGCCGACTTCAACAGAAATACGTGCTCTTTATTTACACGTGCGCTTACGACCGCCTTGACAAAGGCAGAACTGGCAGTGAAAAGAACTGACTATACAGTAGAAAACACAGAAAGCCCTCACACAAACTAGCAAAGCAGTGAGGGAAACAAATCTTAACCGCAAAAGCACAACACGAAACAGCTAACTAAACCAAACTACAACACAATAACGTCATTAAAAGACGGAACTTTTAACACACTATTTGCATTATTAACAGTTCGGGGGCCAGGCTTCCCAGCAGGCCCCTCGGGGATGGTTGAACGCCATTGTCGGGGGAAGCGCTGCTTTCCATCCCCGTTACAATATATTGGAACCACCGAAAAATACATTGGTTACGAGCTGGGAGAGAAGCCAGAAACAGGATTCAGAAAAAGGCTGTTACTTTTAGCTTGTATGACATGTTTAAAATTGGTTTAATCTTAATGTCGACAGCAAATAACAAATTCGAATACGAGCATTATCTTGTGGAAAACGTGAATAGCGTATTTTTCCATTTTAATGGTATACTATGCTCAAGCGCTCCTTACATAATGTAGTTAATGTAGACGCTTAGTAGTCCATGCGTTACTAGTAATTTGGGGGAGAAAGTTTATATTGGGCTGCTTGGGAAAACAACGCCAGCGAATTTCCCGGAGAAAAAAAAAGAATATAACAAAAATGAAATATATCAAACACCTGCATGCATAAATTTGCCTTACCCGTGTAGTTACACTTCGCCAATATTTATCAAGTAGCGCTTCCACTAATCAATGTGCTTTTTATTAAAATCGATAGTAAATTCTTAACAGCAATTAAACAGACTTTAAACAATTAAACTTAAATGAATTAGCAACGCTATGCATTTACCAAGACAACAGATAAAAATAATACTCATATAACAATCATTGTCGGATGACGTGACATTGCTATGGTGGAAAGTTATTATATCATAATTAATGCAATGTACATTTCAATTTCCCTCTTGTTTGTTGCCTACTGGGGATTGCATGGTGCCGCTTCCATGACGCAGGGGTATTGGTCGGTCCCGTAACTCACTGGCTATACAGACAGACATCTACACAGAGACGAGTATTCTTCCTGGTGTTCTTGTGTAAAACTCGGTTTATGGCAAAGCGGTGGTCTTACATTCGGTGCCCTTTTGTGGCAAAAAGCATAAAAATTACTACATGATAAACGCAACTACTTGTTAAAATCTGAATTTAAAAATAAATATTTATATTCTTGACGGTTTCATACCGTCTCTCATTGCGGTTGTCATGTAGCGATAGGCCGCATAGGATTGGATTGTGTTGCTGGGGAGGATACCTTTTGATTTCGTTGCCGATGGTACAGTGGAATCGGATAATTTAATGCATTTAGTTGTGGGTTTTTTTCGCTATTTTTTAAAGCTGGATTGTGGACCCTTCGCGTTTTTGAAGGTAACGTTTTTGTGTCTGTTTTTAGTCGACTCACTGATTTAACGGGTTTATTGCGACATATAGTCATTTAGACAGCTCTTCATTCATTGCTAGCTAACCTTCAGTTACTTAGATGGTGGATATAACATAGCCACCAAGCTAAATCTATCACATTTATCGTTAACAAGTCTTCGACAGTAGACTAGTAGTTACCCCATGTAATATGTCAAAATTTGCAGACGTATTATGATAACACCACGCGATTCAATGCACTGTTATATGCGGTCGAAAATAGCTGGGTAGACGAAGAACGTTCATTTTGTATTTCACCTTGTACATGTAACAGTTAACTATTTGGTTTGTACTAGGTAGGTAGTGTTAGCTAGTTAGCTCACTAGCTGTCTTTGACAGTTTAAACAAAGTCGTGCACCATTAGCAGGTCAGCTCTATGATGATACACAGATAGCTAACAAGGGAGGAAACCATTTACGTTTACGTCTATTTCCCAAACGTTTTTGTTTATCTTGATATCGAACCAGCCCCTTTTACATTGCTTTTTCGCATAACTTGCTAGGTAGCTAATTGAAAAAAAAAATTTACAAAATATTTTGTTTAACGAATTCACTAATGACATGAGGTTCCGTTGATGGTCGCGTTCCAGTAATGCTTATGAGGCGTAATCCTATTGTTTTGAGGTGTGTCTCAGCGGTGTTCTAAATTTGTATCTTAACATCTACAAGTCCACATTTAAAAAATAAATGAACATTCTAAGTTTGCACTGGACCAACTACAGACCAGATAATTAAGCGATCTTCAGAACCAACCAACATTAGCTTGCTATATTAGCTTGATGACAATAAGTGGTCATTATATGCAGGTAATTCAATTGATGAAAACCACAGAATGTCATCTATTGAAATGGGCGGTTTAGTGCTTTATATGATTACCCATAAATGATGACGATACTGTAGTACAGTGTGAGTAATGTTGGGTTTTATAGGATGGACGTGGACGTGTGTGCTGGCGGGGACAGCACTCGGAGGAAGATGGATTCACGAGAAGGGGCTCTGGAGGTTGTACCTTTGGAGCTGTATGACTCAGCCAGGGCAAAAATAGATGCAAATCTGCGATGGCTGTTCGCCAAGGCTTACGGTATAGGTACGTGAGCGACGCTTTTCTCATTTACCTGTGTCCGCTACGACGCTTTGAATCGCGTAGGGCCCTTGCAGTTCATCGGGGGTAAGTTGAATGCTGAGATAGTTATAGAAATAGAATACGAATGAGAGAATCTCGATCTTCATTTCCGATGCTTGATATAAAAACCTACAGAAACGAAAGGTTTTAGCTGGCCTCTTTAGGTATTTGATGAATGATACATTATTATTATTATTATTATTAATTTTACAAATTGCAGATTGGCGTTTATGTGTACAGAAGTGAGAATTCACATGTTAGCAGGGCCTGGCATCAGGGATGCTATGGCGTTTCATGGCTGTGAAATGTTATGATATATTTTGTGATTTAAAAAAGAACAACCGGTTATGGGAAGAATCTAACTGCTGCCCATATCCAATTAATGTTGCCTTGCATAAATGTGTTACTATGCCCTATTTTGTCCTGTATTAAATATTCAGTTACCCTCTCAACTTTTGAGCTTTATGTGTGTGATATGTATTTTCACTTCATTGATCACGATTTGTACAAAACCTTCATGTAGGACAGGTAAAGCCTGTGACTAAATCAGGTTGTCCTTCTTTGTAGGAATGCCAATGTGGATGTCTCTAACAACAGTACAGAACCTAGGACAGATTTGTGGATCAGTTTGCCACACACATACACCAAACAATGGTTTTTAAACCCGCACAAACCATGTATGTCTCAATGACAAATAAGTGTTGGGGGGGTGGGGGCTTAGGCGCACCAATGCCCCAGACTAACAGTCAGCAGTTGCTGAGCTCCATTGAGAGCTGATAGCTTTGGCAGGACACAGGACAGGGCTGGGGCTGGAAATCCATACGCATCAGGCTGTACACTATAAACAAGCACGCATTTGTGAGTGCGCTGCTGTACAGAACTATGCATGCCAGGAATGCAAAAAACGCTCATCTGAGCACGCTAAGCAGTCACAAGAGTGTGGCCGTGAATACGGAACACATGCAGGATGTTTTTGTTTGACTAGAGAAACTGACTAATATTGCAAGAGAACCCTTTAATATGCTCCAGCTGAGTGTCCTGGATGATTTAAAAACATATTCTGAGAACTTTTTGTTGTTATAAAATCACACACCTATAGATGGGTGACAAATGAAAGGAAAAACATTGTGTTTCAATAAGGTGTTCAGTGTGCCTTGGCATAGATCCTTCTAGTGTCTGGAACTC
This sequence comes from Hiodon tergisus, assembly GCA_025775045.1. Lineage (NCBI taxonomy): Eukaryota > Metazoa > Chordata > Actinopteri > Hiodontiformes > Hiodontidae > Hiodon > Hiodon tergisus. The sequence continues at coordinate 10,948 of JAOVYW010006747.1, forward strand.
TAGTGGACGGATGGAACACCATTCTTCCAAAAGTTATTCCCTCATTTGTTGTTTTGATGATGGTGGTGGAAATCACTGCCCAAGATCTTCTATAGGTGTTCAATTGGGTTGAGATGTCTGCAAAGGCCATAGCATATGATTCACACAATTTTCACACTCATCAAACCATTCAGTGACCCCCCTCATGTCCTCCGGACTCCCTCACTGTAGATTTTTACTTTAATTATCCATCTGTATGTATGTACAGTATCTCACAAAAGGTAGTACACACCTCACGTTTTTGTAAATATTTGAGTATATCTTTTCATGTGACAACACTGAAGAAATGACACTTTGCTACAATGTGAAGTAGTG
>JAOVYW010006749.1:0-11300 GCA_025775045.1 Hiodon tergisus
ATTCACCACCTATGGCCTTAACACCCCCTCCTCTTCACTCCTCACTTCACAGCTGACATAATTCCCCAAATTAGTCCCCGCTTAATGAGGTTTCTGACAGGAGAAAAGGAAGGTCAACCCCCAAGTTTAAGACCCCACTTTTATCACATTTCCTTTGTCTAATTAAAGCTGTTTTTTCTGCTCTTCCCCCCCAATGCACCAATTATTTTCAGCAGAAACCCATGAATTAACAGCAGTGGTTAAGAGTTAAAATATTTAATTCCGATTAATATGTGCTCCGAGCACTTCAAGAAACAAATCAGCGCCACTAAAATGATATTACAATCTGTGAGTGCATGGCACTCAAACGTATCTAACAAACAGCTACGCAGCTCTGGAAACTTGAAACGGCTCCAATGTTTAAGATACATAGCACACGATGCCACAATAATATCCACACAAACTGTGCTTCTTGACACTGCACATTCAGGGGGCCAGCCAACAACCTATGTTGATAAATTGCCATCGGAAATTAGGCCTGCAGTAGTACCACCGTCCCCTAGTGCAGGGGTCACTAGCACCCATTGACCTTAATCACCTCTCCCGAAGGAACAACGGTAGTGCCCCCCCCTCCCAGTATCTGGCAGGGACGGAATGAAAACTGGAGAGGACAGGGTGTGACATCCTCTTGGTTTTTCGGCGAAACAGTTTCAGCCAATCAAATTCAAAACTACGAACAAGTGGCTAACGAGGTTTTGAGGTAAAAGCGGCGGGCGGGGCTTAGAAAAAAAGATGGCAAACAAGTCCCTCTTTGATGGAGGGCCCCTTTTTGTTCTCTCACGGCTTTCCTACCACTCAGTGCAGCCAGAGGATGGAACCAATTGGAGCATAATAAAGGGCCAACGATCAAGCGCCAAGTGTGAAATTAGGAGAAACGTCTTCATTTTCACAGTTTTTTTTCTGTTGGCGGGGGTCATGTGTTTTTAGGTATGGGGGTGGTGGGTGGTGGTTTGGTTAAGTGGATTAGGGCCTTTCGTGACGAGGCTGGGAATCACTAACTCTTACTTTCCTTAATGAGGGCTTCCTTCACACCAGAGCAACGCTCGAGGTTATGATTTTATCACCCGTAAATAACAACGCGAACAAAAGGAATATTCGGAAACTTTCTAAAGTCGAGCGTTTAAAAGAAAATGATTTTTTTAGCAACGTTGTTGCTACTTATAGAAAATTTCTAGAAGTACTAAAAAGGCAAGTGTCAGACCGTAACAATTAATCATCTCTAAATGGACTGCACCTTCTAAAAAAGAGGATCCACACAAGATATTGAGACACGCAAGTCCAGGATTGCAAGACCTGGATGACGGTGTGGAACAGAAAAATCCTGTGATCCAGAAGAGTTCGGCTTTCAGCATGGGACGTGAGCACTGGTCAGAAAACTGGTGTACAACACATTTTCCATCCCTCGGCTTCTACAGGAGTTTAAGTATTGACAAGCTCCACTGCGTTCCTTGGAAAGGAACACGCCCTGTTTACATTAAGCCTGGCTGATAAGAAACTGGAAGCAAGCCCACTAGAGTAGAGGCAAGCGGTCCAGAGCGGAGGCTATTGGGCTCGAGCAGACCAGTGAGGAGGCTCGCGGACCAGAGCGGAGGCTCGCAGACCAGTGAGGAGGTTCGCGGACCAGAGCGGAGGCTCGCGGACCAGAGCAGAGGCTAGCAGACCTGAGCGGAGGCTAGAGGGCCCGAGCAGACCAGAGCGGAGGCTCGCAGACCAGAGCGGACCAGAGCAGAGGCTCGCGGACCAGAGAGGAGGCTCGCGGACCAGAGCAGATCAGAGCAGAGGCTAGCAGACCTGAGCGGAGGCTAGAGGGCCCGAGCAGACCAGTGAGGAGGCTAGCGGACCAGAGCGGACCAGAGCAGAGGTTCGCGGACCAGAGAGGAGGCTCGCGGACCAGAGCAGAGGCTAACGGACCAGAGAAGAGGCTAGCGGACCAGAGCAGAGGCTAGCGGACCAGAGCAGACCAGAGTGAAACAGAGCGGAGGCTAGCGGACCAGAGCGAACCAGAGCAGATCAGAGCAGAGGCTAGCATACCAGAGCAGACCAGAGTGAAACAGAGCAGAGGCTAGCGGACCAGAGCGGAGGCTCGCGGACCAGAGCGGATCAGAGCGGACCAGAGCGGATCAGAGCGGACCAGAGCGGATCAGAGCGGATCAGAGCGGAGGCTCGCGGACCAGACTGGAGGCTCACGGACCAGAGTGGAGGCTCGCAGACCAGAGCGGAAGCTAGCGGACCAGCTAATAATAACTCTGTAATAGGGATGTCAGATTGAGCCCACACTAATGACTGTCCTAAAATGGAGTTTAACCATGAGGTTAACATTTGCATGCAGAAAGTGCAGTTTTAAGGGTAAGCGTATAAACTGTTTTCTTTCCATATAAAAACGTTCTATTTACACAGCCAAGGTTGCGGTTCTTGTGCCAATTTGGATGTCACATCAAGATTACGTATCAAAATACACTGGGTTTATTTAGTGTCATTCATGAAATCTATTAATGTGACATGTATAGTCCTTTTAGCTATATAAACATGACACAGATTATATCTCTATATGACAAGTGTAGTTAATGAGGCATTTGTTCAGTTATATACAACGAGTACTCAAGAGACCAAGCACATTTCGATGTGTGAGAGCGCAACAACTTGCCTTTAAACTGGTCTGGAGGAGGCAGCCATAGCGTCTGCCGGTTTATGAGCTACCTCTATTAGCCGCTGATTTACACCTGGAGACACCAGGTTGAATCATTTATAAGCCAAATGAGTGGGTCAATTAAATAATTAAGAGGCGAGGTGGAACGAAAACCTGCAGACGCTCTGGCACTTGAGGACCAGGGCTCACCGCCCCAGCGCCGGACCACTACAAAATGATCTGTCTGAATGAGGTTCAGGGAGAATCGATAAATCTCCGGCCTCCTGAAGTGTGAGGAAGTTTCATCGACCTCCAGTCCATAAGCATTTTTTACAGTGTGTCATTCTTCCATCAGAACAACCAAGGGGACTCCATTGCTCATGGTGAAGTACACCCACTGGAATAGACTGAAAGGGGCAAGTTCACGTTCCGTCACTCACTTCAACTCTACTACTTGATAGCTCAGAACAGGGAATATGAGCTGATATGGCAGTCGAGGCTTCTCATATTCTGGGACACCGCCTTGTAGTCCCGTTTCACCCCGGCCCCGCTCGCCATCTTGGAACAATTAGGAAGCTAGGAAGGGCTAGGAAATAAGCAGAGGCGCTGGGGGCAAAGAGCTTTCCGTCACCAAACCCGGGTAAATAAATCATTCGCAACGCAGTGCAAACATCGGGGAGGCTCCGGAGGCCAGTTGTCCAATCCGCAGCTGTGGGAAATCTGTCAAGCGCTACCGCTCATGTCCAGAGGGGAAAGGGACAAATGATAGCCAGCCAGAGATCGGGGATGCACAGAGCTGAGAGAGAGGCTGGACTCCCAGCCGAAAGGAGGCCGTGCACGGAGGGATGGCCAGCGCCAGGGTGGAAGACGCAACGTCAAACCAATAAGCTTCCGTAGCGGTTAACGCTGGCTTCTACAGAATAAATCAAAAGTGTAGGCACCGCTGTTTTTATTTTATTTATTTATTTATACAAAATACTGTAATACATAAAGAATAATCGCTAATCCCAACGACCGTAAGTGGCGTACAGTAGCACTGGGAATTCTAAGTTATTCTGTAAAATACACCTCTATTACGAACTTTTAGAGGCAAACAGAGAACATCTCAGTGTGCTAAATGTTCCCGGTGATGACCAGACCTGCTTATTTCGAAGCCATCTGTTTTCTCAGCATTACCCCCTAGCATTTGGGGATCCTAGCCTTTCACGTGAGACAGAGAGTTACGCCGATGATAGATTCCGTGCGGTGGAGACTGCCAGCAGCACCATCTGGCAATCGCATTGGAAAGGAAAAGTGGAATACCTCAACAAGTCAACGGACCGCAATTACACATTTAACGCATAGAGAGGAAATCGCATGAAAAAGCCATTACCAGGTAGTAGGAACAACGCAATTTGCAATGCATAAGAGAAGTGGCTATCACATTTGTTGCATCATACCAAATGAGTATCATATTAATCATCGCCGGGGACATGCAGTCATTGCCATTTCAATTGAAATTCCTGCAGTGCTAGCAAATCTGCACACAACTCAGAGTGCACTGTATATTATGAGGAGGAACCACCCCTACATTACAGTGATGGACATTATTCCAATGGACCGCCTATAGAGAATAACAGGTGGGAATGCGCTGTGGTTTCCTCTTTCTAAGTGTTGCAAAGACACGTGACGCTTATCTGGTCACGCCATTGAAATTGCAAGACAAAAGTTTCTTTCAGCTCACACCTTGTGAGGGCCTATGCAGGTGAAAACCTGGGGGTTTGAGTTTATTTTTACACCCATTCACAGGTGTTTTTTACGTGGCTGTTTGTCTTCATTACTCAGTAACAGAACTGAGAACGCTACGATCACTGATGTTTCCAGCCACCAGATTCCAGCTCCATTAATGAGAGCATTAGGTCTCATATTTATGATAACTAATGATTTCTACACACACGCGCGCGCGCGTCCCTAAACGCTCCCATCCTGTTTTGCTTCCTGTATGAGTGGAAGACTGGACTCTCCGAGGAACTCTACATCTTATTGGAGCTGACGGAACCCCCAGGGAGATACGGGCCCCATGCTCCAATGTAAGTAGGTAATGCATGAGCGTGTGTGTGTGTGTGTGTCCGTTTCCGAGTCTGAGAGCATGAAGCTGTTTATGGCTGTTGTCGGGCCATGTGTGTGAATGTGTGTAAAGGCTTATTTGTTCTGGGGTGAGAGACCAGTCCTGTGTGTTAAGAAACTCAAGAGGACCCTAGAAATCGAACATTTGAATGCTTCCGACAAAAGACCAATGGTAGCGCAGATATAAAGTGCAATTGCACTACAAAAAGTAAATTATTAATCATTGCATTATTATTACAAATATTATTCATGAATTTTAGTACAAATAAATATGTTAGGCCTTAACAACATTAGTTTACATCTCTCAGCTTTGCAGTTATAGGCACTGATAAATCAACTATCTGCAGCCTCAGTCTGTTTGGGTGATTAGGAAATACTCATAAATAAGCACTATATGGTTCATAGTCTCCTGCTGATCGTTACAAGGACAGGAAGATTGGTCAACCCTGGCCATAACACCGAGCTCAAGAAGGTCACTTTTTTTCCCCACTGCCAATCTGATTATATATCATTTCAGCATCAATATAAAAACATATTTGCCATAACTTAAGGCAGTATTTTGACAAACTTTGGAATTGTTACTGTGGGGTCCGTTCTGACTCCGGTGTGAATTTATAAGCAGGGTCCTCTCTAAGGAACTCTGGGTTCGGGATTCCCACAGGCGATAACTTCAAGTTATTATGAATTGACCCTCAATGTCTACATCAGAATATATGGGAAGCAGCTAAGTTTAGCCTTGAGCAGAAACTGTGTCAGTCAGAATGTGCCTTAATTAAATCTGATTATAAATACATCAGAATAGACTTTTGTTTTCATAAGAATAACAATTAAGGTTATGTATCGACTTGTTTAAGTAATAACAAGGTCACTGCGAATAAATTTCCTTTTTTTTTGCTAGATTCCTGAAAACTGTTTTTTTCCTAAATGAGAAAGGAAAGGAATGAGAAAGGAATCTGGTTTGATTCTGGAATAAAGGATTTAAAAACCTTAATCATAGAGATCAGCATTTTGAATGATCTCAGCTATGGTACAATTGCCCTTCCCCATTAAGACCTGAAATACCCCCAGATCAATCCATGAAAATAAATCTATGACTAGTCGATGGATATGTGGATCGAGTGTTAGGTGTTCCGTTTTGTTTGTCTGTGGTAGTTTTTTTAATTGTATACGTTTGGTTTCTCTTTCTAAATTGATGTCATGAAACCACCTGATATATAAATACTGAAATAACAATGTACCCAGAATCCTTTAGCCTAGCTCATGAATTTCCAAGTTCAAAGCTTTGTAATTCATGGGTTATTTATAAAAAAATGTCCTCTCTGGAAGATATATGGCAATAGAAAAAAAGTAAAACGTTATCTTCTGGTTTTGCCGAGATCGTTCTCCCTAATAAGTCCAAACGCTAAATTGATTCTTTGTAGCAAACATCGCCAAGGGATAAGTCCTTGTGAAATTTCATGAGCGCGGTCTGAAAATTCACACTTTCCTGGGCTGAAACTTTAGTGTGAAGTGAGCTTCGTGCATTGACTGCCAGAAGAGAAATGTCCCTTGTGTGGACTACAGGGCAGCGTGCGGGCGGGAGCCAGGAAAAGCCAGCCTATCAATGCTCAGGAAGCCATCCACAATGCAAGTGACTGACATGACACATAACGAAGGAGATTGATGAATGAGACAAAACTGGACACATCATCTGCTTAGAAAATGAAATTCTACATGAAATCTTTTCATCAAATTACAGATTTTTTTTTTCCAGTGTTTTTTTTACCATTCAGACCTGCAATTGAGAAGTATTTCAAAACGAAAGTCAGTACAACAACAATTAAATGATGATGGTGATTAAATGATCGTGGTGATTAAGAAGTGCGTAAAATGTGCGGCGCTGCCAACCTCGTTAAGAGAAGAGAACAGCCAATGTCATTCAATTTACGTTAAAGCCAGAGAACAATAGCGCGTAAGACATCTGTGCTCTTTATTCTTTCATATTGATGGCTACAGACGCCATAGACAAGGCTGCTCTGGTTACACAGACGATGATGAGATAAATAATTTCTGAAAAACTTCTGAGGAGTTGTACAACTGGGCTATTGAAGTTTACCCCCCCCCCCCACCCATCATATAGACAGAAGGAACTGTATAATTTAAACCAGCTCTTATACAGACCACAGAAGCATAAATAATTGAATAAAATAGGGGGGTGCTTTTTTAAATGAACTAACTCCATGACATATTTTCTTCTTTTGATGAGCACAGATTCCCTGACGTGCGGCGGTGCCATGGTCTCCCAGAGCCCGGGTTTTGACTTAAGGGTGTGCTCGTTCCCCATTGGCTGGAATCAGAAACAACTGTCCTGGCAGCAACCAACCACTGGACGCAGCATTCGGAAGCTGAATCACTCCGCGATTCCTGCGGCACTGCCCAATATCTCGAACAAGGCTTCAAGCGTCTCCCCTTTATGTTTTAACACAAGCGACGCTATCATCCTATTACAAATTAAGCTGGCTCGCAAACCCCTCGAGGGGCAGTCCAACCAAAGCGTCGCTAGTCGGGGAAGGGAAAAAGGTGGCCGTCCCATTGGAGCTCGCCGCGAAGCTCGTACACGTATTCAAAATCCAGCCAAGACCACACAAAGGAGCTTGCAAAGCACACCGCTGAGGGTTACTGGAACTCAAAAAAAGCAACCAATGTAAAACCTTGGTGTGTAAAACCTACCAAAAAAAATCTACTCGCTCCCAACAAGCTCCACAACACTACATTCCCCTCAACCCACAGTAAAGAATGTGATTACCTTTAAAGGTAAACAAATCAATGCTTAAGAGTGTAAAAAAGTACATGGATAGCTTACATACACAACAGAATGGTCAGTATGGATTGTTTTTCAACAGAATTCATCAATTAACGATACTCTAGCCGTTTCATTTAAGTGAAATCAACAGTTTTTCGACGTTGAGCAAAGAAACGTGAGAGCGAAGTGTGTTTTTTTGTGGATGTGTAAATAAAGGTATGAAAAGGGACACTCACACTGTTGTCACTCACCCCCGACGTAGGGTAAACCGTCCAACCCAGCTCAGCTGTGGCTGTGGTGGAGTCCATTAGTGTTTCTGTGGAGAAAGGGAACAAAAGAGTTACTGAGAGTCCAATCCGTGTCTTAGTTACATTAAATCAACCACACGCATGGTCGCACAGTGCGCCCAAAAACAGGCCGTTCCTCTCAAAACGGCGATTAACTGGGTAACTCCCAGAGCGCATGCATAAAACCCTTTTCAGAACTGGTGCAATTAACACGGCATCTCATTTCCAAAACGGGCTGGGGACCACAGCCTTCTCCACACAGACAGAGGATGAAAGCAGTCTTGCCATGCAGGCAAGTTGCGGACCTTACATCCAGCGGCACTGCGTTCAGCTGAGCCAACCAGCAAGTCGCTGAGATGTGCCACTGTTCTTGAAAACAAACAGAGGCGCAGTGATCTTCTGGTCCTGGCGGTCCCCACATGGTGCTGCCAGAGACAAGACTGAACTGCTGGGTCTGCTCCTCTTTAATGGATGTGGTGATACATTCCGAGCTACTACTGGCGCTCAATTAACATAAAACCATGCAGAAAACAAACTCCTTTATTTCACACTCTCTTTTTTTTTTTCCAACCAAAGAGGCGCATCTAAAACTATAAAACGCCTATAGACCACCTATATCCAATTTCATTCTTCGCATTCACAAATTAAAGGCAACTTTTTTAGTGGCACACGAAGAAAAATAATAATAATTATAATACTTCAGCAGTAATAAAGGAGATTTTTCATGAACAAAAGACCTAGTTATTTCAGACTGGATCAGGCTTCATGCAGATCCATACAGAGACGACTCAAGAAAATGTTTTCCCAGAGAGAAATCAAATCAAATTCTTCTCTCTCTAAATCAAAGCAGTAGTACATTAAACATCTGGGCTCTGGTCTTTTGACATAGGGACCTGTGACCGGCTGGTTTTAATGCACATCTTTCATGGACCTCTGGCGCCGGGTTCCTGCAGGAAATCCCGACAACAGTTCAGAACCTCCGCAGCCTTTGTTCTGCAGTCCAAGTGCCATTACCCAGGAGACCTGCGGATGGAAACTCCCTACGGCTTTGAGCGGCGGGAGATAATAAGGGTTTACGCTGCTCCGTGTTCTTGAGCCAAGAGGGCTCGGGAAGGAGAACCCTCTAACCTGAAGGCCAATCAAAGCTTCTGAAGACAAGAGCTTGTGTTGGGATTAAAAATCAGACTGCTAAGCTGTGGTGTATCTGTGTGTGCGTGTGTGTGTGCGCGTGTATGTGTGTGTGTGTAAATGGACGGGAGAGATAGTGATAAAAAAACTAAATAATGGACAGAGGTGTCCCACTACATTCTACCCGAAAAGCACTTCATACACTCAGGATCCTCTTGGTGAGATTCCTCGTTACCTTTCCTCAAGTTAATGGATTTTTACAGTTTTCAAGGCATGGTTTTTACTTCACAACCCATTCCCACCAACACAAAGTGTTCAGAATTGATTTCCTACAACGTACAGGGGTCATCATTCAAGGTGAATTATGAACCAACTTCAAAAGGCATCAGCTATGGTGTATAATGTTTTTTTCCACAGAGTTTCGCCAGGGTTTTATGAGCACAATCTGATTAAAAAGCATTACTGTAGTGTGTGATTCACTTCACATCCATCTTTGAAAAAGCACACATGCCACTTTCATTGTACGAAATTATATATACATACATATATATATATATATATATATATATATATATATGTTTTTAAGCCTACGTTCTGCCTTGCCCATATTTCAAAACTACTCTTCCCACCTAGAGGCCCACAACACGCAACAGAAGATATAAACTTCAGCGCATCATAATGCACGTTCCTTCCAGTTGTTGTCTCCTCACCCAATTTTGCTTTAAATATAGCAAACCGAACGGAGCGCAGATGTCATCCGCCCAGTGCATGCAGCACCGTGCTACCAAAATATCTTTCGGTGTACATCAGGTGCCCCATGCAGTAGAAAGGGAAGTATCTTCAAACAGACGCTGTACACTGAGAAATCCAAACTCTGGCTTCCTCCAGAGTACTGGACTTCCAACCCGTATCAAATTTTTATTTAATTTTTTTAAACAGACCAATGGGCTTGGAAATCGTCTCGGTTACCGGTGAGGTGTGCTCAGGCTATTGGCCGCCAATCTGTCAGACCATGCCGCGCTGGTCGAAGCACAGCAGTCACCGGCACATTATTGCCTTAGAAGGAGAACTTCTCATTGAGGACAATGCCTGGGCCCTTAGGGTCTAAGGTAGATATAGTGAGAACGGGTCTTTCCTGGGCCGGCGTGACAGGAGCGCAGAAACGACGCCACAGTGTGCAACCGTTTGAGACTTAAATTTCTCTGAATGTTAATGCAAGATCCGTTTCCCTGGCGATATGGGCGTTCTTCAAGTATTGTGGCAATGGAATAGAAATCTTTTACAGAACGATGTAAGTAGGAATTTGTGGACTGATACATGTATAAAAAGGAGTATGTTCTGCAGAAATCGTGGAATTATATTATTATTTCTTTCAAAATAAAGATTCTGGGAGAGCCAAAAATGGCTATCTCCGAAACTATATATTTTTTTATCATCCTCAAGGTGACGAGGGTCTTGTGTTGTGTTGCGCCCGGTTTTTCTATTCCCTCTTGCCTTTGTGCACCCAACCCAACACAGAATGTAAGCCGGCAGTGAGAGTAAAGGGAGTGACGGACACATTTCAGCTGTTCGATAATCATTATTCCGATTTATGTTCCTGAGGAAAACGCTGCTTTTAACCAAGAAATTACATGTGCCCAGTTTATTTATAGGACTGTACAATATCTCTGAGACACGCCATTCTGCGCAAGCATAATAGCACTCCTTTCATTCATTACAAAGCCGTAATCTTGTAATTAAGCAGAAGAAATTGAATTTGTGTAGCTACTGATAATAGAATAAAAGGTAGGGTGCCACAGCCTCATTGGGTCTTAAAGAGGAAAATAAGAATTATAAGCCATAATGATAATGATAACTTGGAACAAAGTGAAATGAGAATTATAACCCACAGTCTGATGGTGCAGTGTGGGCCACGATGAAAGAATTTCCCCCCACCGGGAATGGAAAAATCTGAGTATTTTGGCTTCCTCTCCCTGCACTGACGTTCAGCGGTTACCTGCTACGAGCCCGCCCAGAGGCCGACCTGAGCAGTATCGTACCCTGGAAGACGGATCTCCCTGCCCGCGAACGGGCCCTGAGGACTCATCACCTTGGGTTCGCCGTTCTTCCTGACCACGACGCAAATGCGACCGCTGAAGCTGGCTTGGGGGGGGATGGGGTTTTCAGAGGAAAACGGGAAAGGGAATTAAACCCATCCCTCCCAAAAAGTCTGACACGCTTTCAATAATTCACACAGCACACTGGAAGCAGAGATTCAGGGCTGTTGCCACCGTGGAGATGATGGCTGATGGTAGTCTGGGGGGGGGGGGGGGGGGGGGAGGAATTATATTAG
>JAOVYW010006750.1:0-11299 GCA_025775045.1 Hiodon tergisus
ACACTCACACAAACTCACACACTCACACTCACACACACACACTCACACACACACACTCACACACACACACACACACACACACCTCACCACACACGCGCGCACACACACACCTCACCACACACAAACACACACACACACACACTAACAGACCTCACCGCACACACTCACACACACACATGCGCGGACACACATGCTCACACACACTCTCTCACACACACACACACACACTCACACACACACACACCTCACCACACACACTCACACACACACCCTCACACACACACAAACACCTCACCACACACACCATACACACACACACACGCGTGCACACACACACACACACACTAACACACCCACACTAACACACGTCTGATTGCACACATGTTCAGCTTGGGTCTAATTTGACACACTAACATCACAGCTGTACCCTAACAGCTAACCCTAGGTAGTGAGATCATACCTGAGCAGTAGCCTGCTAATAGCCTCTTGTAACCTTGTGGCCTAAACCAGATGGTAGAAGCCTTTCCTTATGTTTGTGTTTACACACTGCCCAGACGGCCTTGACTAAGCCCACCAAAAACCTGGATCCCAAGCGTTCCCTGTGGGACCCTGCGACGCTCTGAAACCCCGCCCAGCACTGGTGTGGTTGAACTGAGGAAGCCTGGGAAGTGACTGTGGGTGCGCACCAAGGTGGGACCTGCCATATAGTCCTTCTCTTTCCTGGCTGTGTTACTTTTTCTGCCTAAAGAAACGGCGAGCGCCGGTGTCCGGGTTCGGAGGGTAATGTGGTGCGCTGTTTTTCTTTCCGCGGCCCGCGGCCACGCTAGCAGCGTGGGACGAGGCTGGCAGCGCGCTAAAGGAAAGTTTTCTGTTTCGCGTGTGTGCGCGAGCGTTAAAATGAATGCATGACAGAAAAAGACCACCCCTGACTGAAAAACAGCGAAACTGGCAGTCCGGCGGCTTCAGTGGCGAGATCTGTTTCCGAGATTTTTTTTTCTCGCTCCCCAGCTCTGGGTCTGAGCTTATTTTTCATAGCCTGTCAAACTTAACGAACGCTCGGTATGGTCCAGTCGCTGGGGCTGTTCTCGGTTGGCCGAGGGCAGCGGAGTGTGGTTTGCTAGTGAGGAGTACGGGGAATCATGGTGAACGGAGAAAAATTGAGTTGCATGGTCCAAGTTCTCTTTGCGATACCCTGGTTGACTGAAGCCTTGCAGTACGCCCAACACTCACATTTACGATCATTTTACTGTAGTAAACGGGAATTCTTATGGGATTTACCAACGCTCTCATATTTCTGATATGAACACAATGGGGAGCCCAGAACTGCTACCAATGACTTCATCGCACACCAAGCAGGATATTAGCAGGGTTTATGTAGGGAACTCCAAACACACTAGTTATTATGAGGGTTTTCTGATCGCCATTCACTACAAATTCATTCTGGTCAAGGTGTGACCTTCAAATGTCCACAATCCATCAATGAACCAATCTTCATTATCCCAGGGATGGAAATCTATTGCATTCACACAATGAGACGTAACACAGAGAATATTCACATATTAGCGGATATTGACAAATTGTAAAAATGAATTGCTTAATCTCATAAATAACTTCAACAGGCGCCAAAACAAGGCAGCTGACTTAGTCCAACAGTGGGGATGAGAATTCCAATAGTCCCGTCTCCACGGAGACGAATCCGACAGAGCCAGCCACAATTTATAGAGCTGTCATTCTGGCCGGCAGCGGCATCCATAATGTTATCTTAGCCCATCCAGGATCAATACGCCTTTTCAAGTGTAAGGAGATAAGGGAGCAGGGAGGCACACCCCTGGTGTGTTCAAAGGCCAGTCGCTGGGAAGGAACTGCTTTATCAGGGGTATGGATTGGGTCGGGGTAATAGGTGACCACAGGGGAGGCCTGGGCGGCTTCACCTCCCACTGCTGCGGCCCGGGTGCCCCTGGGAGTCCGGTTTGCTTTGATTCCTAAAGCCCGGGCCGGCCCAATGGGGGCCCTGAAAAAACCCGTTAAAAACCGCTGCTCCAAAGGGCCACGGCTCTCCCGCCTGGTTCTGCCGGCTGTCTGCGGTTCCTTTCCCCCTGGCTCGCAGAGACCTGACACCGCGCGCGGTTGGAAGTGCCCCGTGTTTCAGGGAGAGTGCTTGAAGGGGAATGGGTCCCCAGACCAGCTTTGGTGCCAGATCTACACGAAGCTCAAACAAGCTTGTCTGACCTCCGAGGGAGCTCCTGCGTCGTCAGGGCAACACAGCACAGGAGCCGCAGAAGAACCGATTGGCACACATGTTTAGTCAACTGCATTGTGAATTAAAGGGCTCATGTGGCCACAAGCACCCTCGCCAGTGCATTTTGAAATGCCGTCTGTTTGATGCTCAAGTTGCTTGAGAACATCGTTGCCACCTGAGATTGTCACCTGAGAATCACCTCAGATTGGGGACTCAGAACACTGAGGTTTTCAGTGATTACGGAAAGTGATTTCAAAATGAACTTCATGCGGATTTCATCCGCACTGCCGCTCACAGCACCCTTTATCTTTCACGTCTTCCTGCTAGGTTTCTCCCCTGGAGAGATACAGGACAGTTGAACTCAGAGTGAGGAACGAGAGAGGCGATACCGGGGTCCTGGTCGGGAGAAACACAAAACTTAAATTCTCAGACAAATCTCAACATCAGCTAGACCAGAATATGATTTAATAAACAGTATTACAGCTGTTCTCATTTCAATTCTCTAGCTATTCTCAAATATTCACAGTTGGCATGAAGTTTCATATGAAGAAAGGAACTTTTTAAAGATTATTTATTTCAAACTATTCAAAAGAAATTTCAAAATAATTACAATAACTGAGTCTAAAAAGCAGGAAAAAGTTCTTAATTATCCATATCAAAATGTTTATTATTGTATGTGCTATACTGAATGTTCCCTCGGACTTGGCAGAATACAATTTAAAAGCCTTTTAAATTGATCTAATTTATGTCATTCTATCGGCTGTCTTCCCCCTTCTTGATGTTTTAAAGTTTATTTTTCAACCACGGCGAGGCCCGCATCAAAAAAATATTGAGTGGAATACCGACGCTAAATAGATTATGCTTAACTCAATATCTAACACAAATAGCTCTGGGCTGGGCCTTCCGCTCAGGCCTGTCATGAAAAGTGGCTACCCCACCTCCTCTGTGACCCGGGAAGGTATCAGGACCACCGGCCCCCGTCCTCTGCCCCCGCTGTGAACGGCTCTCCCCCAACCCCAGACTCCTGTCTCCTGACGTCTGCTGAGAATTAAGGCTTGCGTGATTGGCCCGTCCACACTGTCGCCGTGCTGAGCCGCGCCGCGCCACGCCACGCCGCACCGCGCCACACAGGGCAGCAGGCTGGCCCGAGGTCGTGGTGGTCAAGGCGGCTGGCCGCAGGGAAACCCCTCCGGGGAATTGGGCCTATTTGTGAACCAGGGGGGGAGGTCAACCCCACTTCCTTTGCATTTAATCCAGGAGAAATCCCTCCCAGTGGCTATTAAAAACTATTTAGGTGCCAGCATGTGATGATAGCATGTTGTAATGTTCAGTTACGGACTAATATATTTGGGAAAGAGCCCCATGAAGTCTAAGTTTATCAAAAGAAAACAGGAACGTGGTCTAATGGGTTTTAATCATTTTTAAATTTAAAATACAAAGCTTACAAGGCGCTGTGTGTGCCCAGGAAGCTGTGTGAATCCGGGACGCTGTGTGTTCTCGTTCTGAGCAGAGCGGTGCTCTCTGCATTCAGGTAGGCCAGCCATTCCAGAAAAAAACCCCAAAAAGCAGAGAACCCTGCTGCGGGGGGACATCCAATATTGTAACAGGCCGATGTTGGCCTGTCCTCCGTTCTCGGGACAGAGCTCCTAACCCTGCTTGTTCTATCCGTGGGACGAGACGCGTGAAACAGAAATACGAGCGCTTATTCGATAACTGTGCGGATCAGCAGGGTCGCGGGCGATGGAATCAGTGGGTCTGACCCCCAGCAGCAGGACTGTGACCCAGTAGGCCGTGATAGCCACAAACACCAAGCCTGGGGCGGCCCACCTCTCCCCTGGATCTGGCCTGCCTGGGTTTTATCAATGTTCGCTCATTCTCCAAGGTGCTACACCAGCTCTGACCACAGAAAGGTTGTGTTTCACTCTCTCAATATTCACAACGCCAACACATCAATCGCACCTTCAAAGCAAACTTCTTTTACAATTAAAAGCTACAGAGAGTCATAAAATTAAATAAGGTTGCAGCTTTTAAGCTTCAATCAACATGAATGAAATTAATTTAAAAAGGAACGTTTAGATTTTTCTCCTCAGGTTTGTTAATTTCCCTACGATCACGGCTGGAGTTTTGTTCCTCTAAATAGCACGGTCAGTCTGTAAATACTTCAGAAGTTATGTGAGAGAAGCCCTGGCAATTTCACTCACCCCAGCCCAGGCGGTTCTCTGCCAATGTTGCACCACTGATCACGACCAGAACCTGCCAATGACATGATCTGGATTTGGACCAGCGAAAACTAGCACACAGGCCACTGCCTGAGTTTGGACCAGCGCCTTTACTGACGGAGCCACTTGAACAGCCAGCGTGAATATATCTATAGATACCCAGCACACAGTTTGGACCAGCGCCTTTACTGACGGAGCCACTCGGACAGCCAGCGTGAATATATCTATAGATACCCAGCACACAGCACTCCAAACCCATTACATGAAAAGTAATTTAACAAAATTATAATAATAATGTAAACATTCAGATGCCCCCCCCGAAACTGTTTAGGACGGGTCTTTAAAAATGTCTACGTTTGTAACGGCTAATACAGCGTTAACACGTAAAAGGCCAAGGATCTGTGTTTTCACGGTAATAATAATATTAGTAGCTTGGTGGAATACCAAGAAATAAAACAACCTGGTCTATTGTTGGGGATTTCAGTTTTGTTCCTGTTTTAGTAGAGGCAGCTGTATTTGGTGAGTCACAGCTAGTCTGGTCTCCGGGGGGATTGTAGCGATTCTTTTAGTTATTTATTTTGGCATTTAGTTCTAAATCCCAAGGATTCGGGTTTGTTTCATGTGGATTCGGAGAAGGAGGGAGTGAGAGAGGAAAACCTAACAATTTTAGTCACGAGGAAAAGAACACAGTTATTGGACCAGAATTCGCGAGTGCTTTCGTGCGTGCACAGTTTAACCCCAACGCAAAGAAAGACTCATAGAAAAGATGCACCTTTTAATTCACGTGTCCCCTTCTTTGTGGAACGTCAGAAATTATGTCGGCAAGTAAGATGCGGTCGTTGTTGATAGGATTCAGTACACCACGGTCGCTCGCAAGAGGCTGTCAAATTCTGTCTGCTTTTCTTGCGGAGTTGATTTAAAACGTTTTAAATCGTTTGTACACAATTCATAGTACTATAAATTTTTGTCTTTGTTCATTATTAATTTTTTACTTTTTATTCATGCCCTGTCCTAAGAGATTTTACCATCAGATACTACGTCACATTACTGCGTTACAAGCTCAAGGTTTGAACAGCAATCAGAAATCATTCTGTGCTTTTAATTAATAATTTAAATCCTCCATCCTTTAAACAACTTCATCAATACTGATGAGGACAATTTGATGTGCCCTTCTCTTAGATAATTGAAGTTTGGGGTATACATTTACAAACACTGATATGAAGTCCATACACATATGCATCTGTCAACGGAAGCCGTTTTCCTGATAATAAAAAAACCAATTTTCCCAACGTTTTATTTTCACACCAGGGAGGATGTCTTCAACATCTCATATTCAACTGGAAAAAAGGGATGATTTTCTAGTCCCAAAAGACAAATTGTCTCTCCGCCTTTTTCAAAAGCATGTGCTGGCCTATGAACCTTCGGTCAAAGTGTTGTGATACCTTAGTGAAAATAAATCGGCTCGCACGGAAGACAAAGGCCTTTTATTCCCGTATCCAGTGTCAAATTCCAGCCCGGGCTCTGGCCGGCAAGAACCTCTCCACTAAATATAGAAGCAACTTTCTCTTCACATCTCACAGACAAAAATAGCCGCTTTAACTCATATATTATTAGTGTTGTTGTTGTTGTTGTTGTTATTGCTATCATTATTACTGTTCGATTCCTGTGCGATCTGTTTCCATTGGAGGAGAAACCTGCCCAAGCGGAATCGTTTCTATGATAAGGCTGTCATCATCTCTGCGGCATCAAAAGCCCCTGGCTGCGTTTGTTGACGCTGGTGTCGTGCGGAGAGCGGAGCGCGATATCCTCTGAACGGGCCCAGCGAAATTGATAACAGATTTTCTGCTGCCCCTGCGATGGCTTTGAAAGGGGGGTTCAGATCACTCTAAGCTGTCCCCACACCTTTTTTTTTCTACGTCCTCTTAGATGCATGAGAGGTACTGATTACTTTTGTTTAGATGGGCAGAGAACATCTATATTCAAGGGATTGTTTGATTGGATAGGCAGCTGTGGGGGAATATCGCTGCTGCAAACAGAATGTTTTATATAAGTTAGGGTTTCGCTCTAAAACTCTGTCTTTGAGAGATGGAACCCACCGCTGTGTTTTATGTGGTTCCTATTTATGGGCACGTGTACTAGGATACCTGTTCCGAGAATGTGCACTAAGAAACGAGTTAAACCTGTTCTTGGAATTTTGAAGTATGAAACGTGTTTTACCTGTGCAGTAAGAAATGTGTTAAATCTGTTGTGGGCATGTGTGATAAAGTGCCATGACTGTAGGTCTTGCAAGACGGAGAAATTTCCTCCGGACATCATCAAATGATGTGTTTTATTATGTCACATCATCTATTTGTTTAGTAGATGGAATTATCTAGGGCAGCCTACTCTGCTTACAGCTTTTAATATTTCCGTGGTGAGTAGCTGGAGTCTTATTGAAATGGCAGAGGTGATAGTCTATCTATAAAGAGTACAACAAAAAAGATTCACCATGGGCCTGAGCTTTCGAACCCGGGATTTAGAACGATCACCCCTCGGGTGCTGGGAGATCTGATGAAAGGTGTGTTACAAACGCTGTGATCTAATTGGTATCCTTATGTAGGGGGGTTGGGATACTCCCCTTAGCCGTCACTGTAACCATCAGGGTCAGGCAGAAATACCAGTTGTTAACAAATCATCAGCTGAGCATTTGCTCATGCATTGAACCCTACTAAGATTTACCACTTCAGAAGGAATGGTACTATGGCCCGAGTACTGTACTCAGCGGACAAATCATCTGAAACCTGCAACCTTACTGACCATAGGTCTATTACATTCCTGAACTATCAAGTTTGGTAAGCTCACTTGAGAAGGAGATACCAGTGCAGGTTATTATCAAATGCAAGCAGGGCAGGGGGTTGTCTACGCAGAATTGGGCCTGGGATTTGTTTTATGACAAAGGAACCAAAAATAGAGAGGTCTGCTTTCCAAAAAAATAAAATAAAATCTACTCTGAGACAGGCCCACTCCCTGACCATAAATCCCCTATTAGATGGGCTTTTTCAAGATAACCACAGAACACTTGAAGAGAACACGTGTTTTAAACATCTTGGGTACTCAAGCAAACAAAGAAAGATGAATAACTTTTACTCAATATCATATTCTTAGTTCAAATAGCTTTTGGGGTAGTAGGCTACTGAAGGATTAAGTGGGGACATTTATTTTAATGCAGCTGTTCAGAGGTTTTATGGGGGTAAACTCAGTAGCAGCCGTCTATAGCTACTACAATGGCTATTCAATTTGCATAGTAAACCATTCACCGTCTCAACTCAAGAAAAACACAATACGCATAATCCTCTGGTTTATAATCCTACTTCTTAGTTACGTGCGAAAAATAATTTTATGAAAAGCATATTTCCCGAGGCAACTTTGGTCGCGATCACGGGCACATCCCTATTTTACTAAATAAATAAATAAATAAATATACTGATGTTAAAAATAACATCGAAATATCAAATTTAAATTTTCACAAAACTCATACATTTTCTGCAGTATTTTCATCCCTTAGTGCGATTTAGGTCGATCTATGTCGCGGTTTTCGAAAAGCTCCGGGACGCTGGGTTAAGCAGAGCCGCGAGGCAACCGTTGCTTCCTTCTCGATCCGTGGTCTTTACCGGCTGCTTGCGGAGACAGCAGTGGCAGAATCTGACATTTTTACCGAAACATCGCAGCATTCACCGGATCATGATCACAATATCTGCAAACTCGCTCTGAACTGTGGAGGATTGGTCGCTCTTAATAACTTCATAAGATATTAGATACGACGCCGGAAAGTAAACGAATAACGTTGTCACAAACTGGTAAGTTACTGGTTAACTTTAAAATCTACCCTTTTGATTCAACAATTACATTTTGCACTCACAGAACAACAATGAATGAAGGCCTTTTAATTAATATTTAAAAAAAACCCAGCTGTTTAACATAGACTGACATGATGGATGTTTTCAAACGACGGAAACTAATATTTTAGGATATTGCTCAGAAGATCACATTCCCCTGCCGTTCTGGACTGCTATGATGTCTTCTGTGTACGTAGCGATATTAGAATAGTTGGGCAGTGATTAATGCCTGACACGGCTTTGTGAGCGAAGTTTGAGACCGGTGTGTTCCCCCACCCCTCCGTCTCCAGAGCACTGTCTTGTCCCCGGTCTCAGAGAGATCTGCGGCCGTAGTTTTGCTTCCCGATTGGCCTGCGCACCGGCTCGTTGGCGTAATGTTGTTTGTAACGAGAAATCTAAACACTGAACGGCAGTGAGGCATGGCGAGAATGTGTTTCCATTGGAAAGGAAAGAGAGGGGGAGAAAAAAACGTGGAGAGAGCTCTGCGTCCAGGAGGAACACTCGACGGGGCCAAGACGGAAGACTAATGTTATTGTCCATTGGCTGTCACTCCGGCAGCCCTCTCTCGCCGACGGGTCAGTCGCTCTCTTTCGTCTTCCTCATTCCGTCTCTCCCTGGCTCGGTGTTTGCTCAGGTGGCCAGTGACAAGCCGCGGTATGTGCTGCTCTCGTCCACGCCGGCACGCAGGACAGCGAGCTTCTCTGGGGTCTCTGGGGCTCGCTGTGTGAGTGGGAAGCGGGAACGGGGCGGAAACGGGCAAGAGGGAGACGGGAGAGAGACGGAGTGAGTCAGAGAGAGCGGTAGAGTTGTTTGGCAAAGCTCGGGCTATGCGTATTTTACTGTTTGTCATGCAAATAAAGTAATACGAATTCAACTGAACTGAGAAAGTAAGACAGAGAGCTGCAGAAAACGACAGAGAATAACCATTGTCTTGATCATTAGAAGACGAGTCCGGTGGTAATGTTGACTGGAAAGTTAAGTAATGGCCCGCATAATTTATCTTGAAACAGTGCAATTGCTGGATATATTTTGTCCTCCCATGTATTCCCAGAATTTCTCTCCAGATTTATTCCCCATGCACAAACGAATGCAGTCAAAATTTAAACATGTAATAAAAGTCACAACCCCCAAAAGGTATTGCCACAGCCCCACATAATTTCGACTTTTTATAATGGAGTATTGCGAATACAAATCAGAAGTCTTAAGACTATTAGAACAAAACAAAAAAATGGATAAAAAAATCAAATTTACTTTTACTATAGCATCTAATAAGTTAATATTGAGCTGAAACGCAGCCGATTCATTGGTTTAAATCACATCACATGGTGTTGAGAAAGTCTCTCGTTTTTAATGTCCAGCATAGACATACCCTGTGCTTATTTCTCTACGGGTGTGCTGTGGTGAGTGGAAGCTACAGAACGTGGAATCTGTCCGTTCTGAGACTGAGGATTTTGTTTAAATTCCAGGAAACGGTAAATCAGGTGTTTAAATCTGTGATTTGTGCCATGCTCGACATACTTAAGGAACCCCATTGGCTGCTGGGATCCTTATGAGAGCCAATCGTCACACTGCATGTCTAGTGATTATCCTGGGTGACCCTGAGCAAACGGGACACAGTGTGTTGACATCTGTGTGTTGACATCAGGTGGCCGGCATGCTTGTCTCACCGTGTTTACCCCTTTCCTCCTGTCCTGAATGCACGTCTGCTGAATTAAAACTACATTTCCCACTCACTGTGCCATGCTCAACATACTTAAGGAACCCCATTGGCTGCTGGGATCCTTATGAGAGCCAATCGTCACACTGCATGTCTAGTGATTATCCTGGGTGACCCTGAGCAAACGGGACACAGTGTGTTGACATCAGGTGGCCGGCGTGCTTGTCTCACCGTGTTTACCCCTTTCCTCCTGTCCTGAATGCACGTCTGCTGAATTAAAACTACATTTCCCACTCACTGTGCCATGCAGCAGAGGCAGGTGTTTTCTGTCTCCCAGGGTTCAGTGTGAGTTGGATGGTGCACTAACCCCAGCGGTTTCGAAAGACAACTCCGGCGTCCTTCTTTTGCATCTTGTCCTCATTAAGCTCGGCCAGTAATCAAGGGTGATGAAAAGGTGAAGCCCTTCGTGTTTGGTCGTGTTTGGTCGTGTTTGGTCGTGTTTGGTGAACCCGACCCTTCTGGGACCCCCTTCTTCGGGCTTAGCCCTTTCACAAATATTCAACGGGAAGAGATCTTTGGTATTTTCCCTTTCCTGTGTTCTGTCACAGAAGCTACACGGGAGCGGCGTTCCTAGTTTCATTTGAAATCTTTATATTCTTCTACATATACATATATATATAAATAATACATATTTATGTATATCTGTTCTCAGTGTTTCACCCTTTGTGCCAAATTCTTGTTCAGATGTTTTCCATTCGGCCTTATGAAGTCACGTAAAGCTTTGAAATAAAATTTGAAACATGTAATCCAGGGAACATCGGCCCCTGCCAATTCAAGGCGTGCAGACTCTGGATGTCTACGGATTGTGTTGGGTTTGGGACACCGACTGTTCAGCGTCCGTTCGGTTGTGTTTGCCCTTGGTTCCGTATCGCTAATGCTTTCACGGGAAGGCCCGGGTTGGAGACAGCGCGTACCATCGGACCTCCCCACCAAGTGTCCCCCTCTCCCGGCTTGGCTTCCCCGCACCTCGGAGGTGAGATGTAGGTCATCTGCTAAAACCCCGGCAGGGAAACCAACTTGGGGATCACGCTCACGTCGGCAACACACGGAACCTGTTACTCATTCCTATCCGCAAGCAAGCCGTAAAAGACCCGGTACTGCACAGTACCGTTTCCCCAGAAAACACACACACACACACACACACACACAGACACTCACACACACACACACACACACACACACATAGACACACACAAAAAGACACACACACACACGGACATAGGCACACACACGCACACAGACACACACA